>WSYH01010781.1:3993-22357 GCA_036426205.1 Ascaphus truei | reverse complement strand
CATCTTTCTTCCCCACTTCCCCCCCCTCCACATCTTTCTTCCCCACTCCCCCCCATATCTCCAGCTATGACACACACACACACACACACTGCAGCCAATCAGGATGGGTTGTTAGGAGCCTGGGGATGGGGCCAAGGAGAGGAGGTAACAGCATGGAGTGGTGAGCAGGGTCGCCGACAGGGGGGACAGCCGGGATTGGTGTCCCGGCGACCCGGGCCCGCTGCCGGTCATGTGTCACTGTCGGCGGCCCTGTGTGTCAGGGAAAAACACTGACACGCTTGGTTAATAGTAGCTTGGAGAGGAGAGCCAATCAGGGCCTTCCTCCCAGGCCCTTACTCAATCCCCCAACAAATCAGGGGAGCTCGTCTCGTAGTTGTGAAATAAAGAAACACTACATAGTGTAATACTGTGGTGAATAAATTTGTGCAAACAAAGCTCAAAAATGACTACTCACAATAGAGCAGTCAAATTCAGGCAGTCATCCAACTTAAGGGGTGGATGTTCCCTGTGTATACAGCAGCCACCAGCCCCCAACCTCCAAGGAATAAAAACAAGAAAAAGAGCACCATATAGTGCAGATGGTATTTAGTATTAAAGGGATTAAAAAAATGCAGGCTTACACTTCATATGATCGAGGTAGGCAGTATGATATTATAGGTAGTGGGTGCTCATCTGGTCGCGATCCTTTTGAGTTCCTCACTATCCTCTGCTCCACCGCAATACTCTCGCGTCCACGCCAGGCACTCCCTTGTGCGTCACTTCCGGTTGTTCAGCGAACTTCCGGATCTGATGAACAGGGTGGACCTCAGTTTGTTCTTCCTCTTCGGTATGGGCTGAAACACTCTACATGTTTCGCCGTTGTTACGGCTTCATCAGTAGTGTCTGTTGGCTGCTAAGCTGGGTATTTAAATACTCTAAGGCCCTCCCTCTCTGTACATTCTATTGGCCAACAAATTAGACTCACAGGCAAACAAGATAGTGGGGCGTTTGATTAGGTGCATACACCTCCATTCATTAAAAGGGGCATTATTTACATACATTTTTTGCCTAAATTCGGCACATATAATAAAAACAACCTCTTTTTATGATTCCAAAAGGAGGTACAATTTACTCATCCCCCCCCAGGCCCTACTTAATCCCCCCCCAGGCCCTTACTTAATCCCCCCCAGCCCTTACTCAACCCCCCCCCAGGCCCATACTCTTCCCCCCCCCCCCCCCAGGCCCTTACTTAATCCCCCTCCCAAGGCCTATTTTGTTGAAAATATTACAATAAACAGATCTACGTAAGTACCAGCACTCACTGTCTAATGGCTAAATGATGAAAACAGTTGTAATGCAGAAAATACATTTAATAATAAAACAAATCAGAAATAAATGTGTTTGCAGAAACCAGTATCACAAATGGGCATGTCACAAAGTGAGGGGTGGGGAGGGGAAAGGAAAAGGGGAAAAAAAACATGAAACACAAGGAATATTCACAAAAAACGAGAACAGAAGTATGCTAGGGGGCGACGTTTCAAGGGACTACCTCTTCATCTGGCCCATCCCCCCTGGTCCAAAAGTCCCAGAGGTACTTCCCTAAGCCTCCCTTCCCCTATAAACTGGTCAAATCAGACACCCCTGCAAATAATAGCAAACATACAGTGTAAGCTAAATACAGCTAAACAGCTATAGCAGGGCAGCAAGAATCCACTCAAGTTCAATGCCAGTAGTTCAAGTACCACAAGAAACTGTGGCATGGTACAGTAAAGGCTGACACAAGCTTGCAAGAAAGCGCTTGCAAAGAAGCACCAGGAGTCCACAACAGTCAATAAAAGGTAAATGGGAATAGCAAATGAAAACAGTAATCAAACCCTCTGTGGCTCTGCTCCTCGTGCTCGTGTGGAGTGCTGAGGGTGTGTGTCAGGAAAAAACACTGACGCTTGGTTAATAGTAGCTTGGGGAGGAGAGCCAATCAGGGCCTTCCCCCCAGGCCCTTACTTAATCCCCCCCCCCCCCTAGCCCTTACTCAATTTCCCCCCCAGCCCTTACTCAATCCCCCCCAGGCCCACACTTAATCCCCCCCCAGCCCTTCTCAAACCCCCCCACCCTTACTCACCCATCCATCCCACCCCCCCCAGCCCTTACTCAATCCCCCCCCAGGGCCATACTTAATGCCCCCCCAGCCCTTACTCAATCCCCCCCAGGCCCAATACCTAATGCCCCTCCCCAGGCCTATTTTGTTGTAAATATTAAAATAAACAGATTGCATTGTAATGTTTTTTTCAGTATTCCAATAACAAGAAAACATTTAAGTAAAAGTTGCGACATAAAAAAAATAATGTTTGCGGTGGGTGCGCTATGAATTTGGGTGTGGGGGTGGGGGGGGGGAGCTCTTCTCCTTTAATTTGTCCTGGGCCCCAAGATTTCTGGCACCGGCCCTGGTGCGAGTGGGTGCGTCTCTCGAGCGCGTCGCACCTTTCACCATGTTGTCCGGTATTTTAGAGAAGCCGCCTGGCCACACACCCACACACACACACACAACACACACCACACACACCACACACCAACACACACACACACACACACACACACACACACACACACACACACCAATAAACAGAGTTTTTTTATAAACCGTTTATATAACTTAAATTAAGAAATGAATGCCACATTATTAGAACACTAATGGCTAAGAATGATATGGTTATGTTAAATATACATCTATAAACAATAAATGGAGTAAATTGGTAAAGGGAATAGACGTACGAATAAATTACTCACTAATCTAAGTATTAGATGAGAAAAGTGTTACTAATATAAATTAATAGCTTAAATGGAAATACTTCTTTGTAACATCTAATTATGTGGAATACACGTAATTTTAGCAGCGCTCTGGGTATACGGCACCGGTATGTCAAAACACGGGCCATATAAGTACGTTATTATATTGAGCGCTTGGTATAGAGGGGCCTTCCATGTGGGGCACAGGAGCAGATATATGGAAACAGCTGTTAAATGAAAGATGAGATTTAATGAGGCGGAGGAAAGACGGAGCGGGACCTTTCCTCGCTGCCGTTTCGCCTCGGCCAAAGGACGGCCAGTGTTCGGCCGCAGCCAATCCGCTGCTGGAACCTCCGCCGCCCACTTCTAGGAGACAGAACGTTTTAGCAGTTGGGGTAAGGGGTCAGTTTTAGGGGTTTTAGCATTTTGTGTAAGGGGTCAGTTTTAGGGGTTTTAGCAGTTAGGGTAGGGGTTTAACTTTAGGGGTTTTAGCAGTTAGGGTAGGGGTTTAACTTTAGGGGTTTTAGCAGTTAGGGTAAGGGGTCAGTTTTAGGGGTTTTAGCAGTTAGGGTAGGGGTTTAACTTTAGGGGTTTTAGCAGTTAGGGTAGGGGTTTAACTTTAGGGGTTTTAGCAGTTAGGGTAGGGGTTTAACTTTAGGGGTTGTAGTGGTTAGCATTGGGGGTAAGGGGTTTTAGGCTAATGGTTTAAGGTTATTAGGGTTATTAGGGTAGGCTTTAGCGTTAGTACTAGGGGTTTTTTAGGTAAGTGTTTAGCTTAGGCACATCGAAGCGGCCGGCGGCAACGTGTCCCGGCGTCAGGTTGATGCGAAGCGCCAGCTTTCATTTGGTGGTGGCGAAACGGCCGCAACAAAAAGATTAACATCGCAGTAATATACATTTGTTTTGCCGTGACTTCGCTGTTGCCGGCACTAGAAGCGCGGCCTAAGTCCCAAAACTGCTAGCTGCAGAGTGCAGAGCTAAGCAGGAGAATAATAATTACATACTACATTGATGCAGCAGAAAGCAGATAAACAGATATTCTAATACCAACCAATAGATGGAAGCAGAGCATGGAAACACACGACTGGGCACAGCACATTTTTTATCCAGTCCATTTTACACGTATTATTGAGAGTGAAAATCAACAACATTTATTCGGCATATTTTCATGAGTCTGTTACCAAACTTGTAACTTTTTCTGTCCAATTTGGCTATCGAAATTCGCACAACTGAGTGTTAATATTTTTACAAATAGAATTACATAGTTATATAGTAGATGAGGTTGACAAAAGGTATTTGTCCATCAAGTTCAACCTGTGCTAAATTTAGACAGATACTTATCTTATATTTGTACTTCCAGTATATTGCTCCAGAGGAAGGCAAACAAAACAACCCCAGTGACATCATCTAATGATATCTCATAAGGGGGAAATAAATTCCTGCCTGACTCCAAATAATGGCGATTAGAGTACTCCCTGGATCAACATCCTTCCCATGTGTACTTATTTGGTATATTCCTGTATACCTTTCCTTTCTTAAAAAAAAAAAAGATGTCCAAACTTTTTTGAACATATCTATTGTATCTGCCATCACAGTCTCCATGGGTTATGAATGTCACATTGTAACTGCCCTTACTGTAAAGAACCCTTTCCTTTGTTGCTGTTGAAATCTCCTTTCCTCCTACCTTAATGTATGACCCTGTGTAGTTTGTACTGCCCTTGGGATGAATAGTTCTTTTGAAAGCTCCTTGTACTTGTCACGGGCGACCAGGACTATCATACCAGGGATCAATTCGCCAGACAGAAACACAGAGTTTATAAAATTAATTTATTGGAAAAAGAAATACACAACAATTTACAGTAAATGAATACACACACTTACAACTGGGAAACTAGGGTTACCCTATAAATCTAGGTGCAGAGACCTCCCTAAAGAGAATTTCCCTGTTCTTCCTTCCTGCACAGTCAACTGCAGCTTCTCCTCGTTACTCAGCAGAGATCCAGCTGCAGATACTCCCAGCTACTACATCTCATAGCTGCTTCAGCTACAAGAACTCTGAACTTACAGCTAAAGCTGAGCTGATCTTATCTCATCTAGCTAGAGGTCTCCCCCAAGGTGTTTGCAATATGACCCAGCCCCTGATTGTATTGTATTGTATGTCTTTATTTATATAGCGCCATATATGTACATAGCGGAGCAACGGATCCTGTTTGCCCTGCTTACCCTACATGCCTCTAACCCCCCTCAGACTACCTCAATGTCCGGCAACGGCGGTTTCCAAGCCTGTCCACCCCGGGTATCCTACCACAGCTTTGGCAAGTTTGTGGATGGCACCGATGACATCGATGGATTCTTGAGGTCATTCGAGAACCAGTACGTGCGGCACGCGTTACCAGAGTCAGAGTGGGTAAAGTACCTGTCCCCCAGCTAAGCGGGAAGGTACTGAAAGCGTTCCAGGAGATTGAACGAGAAGACGGCCAGGACTATGGGTATGTGAAAGCCATCCTGCTGAACAGATTTGCTATCAATGCTGAGGCATACTGGGAACAGTTCCGGACAGAGGACAAGACAGCCATGGAGACTCACGTAGAGTTTTTTTCCGATGTCCGTGAGTGGGTGATGAACCATAAACCCTCCAACTTCAACGAGGCTGCCCGGGTGGCTGATGAATGTGTCCACCTGGCCACAGTATAGGAAGCGAGTCCTACTCCCCCTGTGGTGCCCGCAGTCCAGGCACCTAGAGCTGCTGATCTGTCCTCCGTTACTGCAACATGGAGGACAAAGACCCCATGCTGGAGGGAAGGCAGTAAAGCCGGCAGAGTTTGTACATGAGCGCCAGTGCTATCAGGGCAACCGCACCGGGAATCTGCGGCTAGACTGCCCCACCTTCCCCGTGCCAGCAACCCCAATCCAGGGCAACGTACCCCAGCACCTGAGCTGATCTCCTGCGTGGGATTGGCATCAACCACGGAGCAGCAGGCAGCCATGCAGCATGTACAGCAGTGGACCCAGGCGGCGGTCCCTACAGCAGCAGCAGCCAGCGGAGCAGCAGAGGATGCAGACGAGCATTACGTTGCAGTAGTCGGGCTGCAGTTGAATGATGTGCGGTGGAGGCACTTGAATCCGGTGACCATAGGAGATCAGCAGGTGGCTGGCCTGATGGACACCGGGGCTACGGTAACTCTGGTGCGACCTGATATGGTCAGCCCACAGCATCAGCTCCCAGGGACGGGGATGCAGGTGGCAATGCCGGATGGAGCGCCCAGGTCCCTACAAGTTGCCCGAGTGTTCCTTGACTGGGGTGTCGGTCGAGGGGTGAGGAATGTCGGTGTGTTGCCTGGGTTAGACACCGGTATCTTGCTTGGCAATGACCTGGGGCACTTTATCTGCTCTTATGCAGAAGAGGATGCTCCTGTGGCAGCAGTCACATGGAGCCAAATTCAGGCAGTTGCCCAGGCAGGGGAGCCTTTGGTACCCCTGTCCAACGAGGAGATCATTGCTCCACAGCTTTTGGAGACAGTGGATATGGGGGTCCCTGAGGAGACCAGGCAGGTAAGCCAGAACAAGTCCTTACAGTGTCCTGACCTACCTTCCAACTTATCTTCTGACTTAGTAGGGTGGGTTACTGCAGCTCAGTGAGCGGTTCAGGGAAGCTGTACATTCCGATCCCGACTTGGAGGGCATGAGACTGCGGTCGGCCGAGTCTTACTCAGAGTGGGTCGGAACGATTCCTCTGGCAACATGGGCTCTTGTACAGAGAGCAAGCCCCTGAAGCTCCGGTCAGAGTGTGGACTGGTAGGAGACAGTTAGTGGTACCGAGGGAGTACAGGCAGCAGTTACTGCAGGTAGCCCCTTCCATTCCGCTAGCGGGGCATCAGGGGGTCAGCCGCACCAGAGCCCGCCTATTTCAGAATTTCTACTGGCCGGTGGCATCTCAGGAGGTATTGGTGTTCTGCCGCATCTTTGATGCCTGCCAGCGAGTAGGAAAGTCAGGTGACCATGAGAAGGTCCCCCTGAGACCACTACCGATCATCAGTGAGCCCTTTGAGAGAATAGCCGTGGATATAGTGGGTCCGCTTCTGATACCTAGTCGATCAGGGAAGCGCTAGATCCTCACAGTGGTTAATTTTGCAACCAGGTACCCTGAGGCTGTGGCAATGTCCTCCATCGAGGCAAGAAAAGTGTCAGAGGTTCTGATAGACATTTTTACTAGAATAGGTTTCCCAAGTGAGATTCTAACCGATCAGGGGACACAATTCATGTCTGAATTGCTCTAGTGTCTCTGGGCTACATGCGGGGTGACAGCCCTCTGCTCTGCCCCTTACCACCCCCAAACAAACAGAATGTGTGAGCCATTTAATGGGACGTTGAAGCCAATGCTGCAAGCATTCCTAGAAGCTGAAACGGGAGACTGGGAAGCTTGTTTGCAGCACTTGCTGTTTGCCTACCGAGAGGTACCGCAAGAGGCTACCGGTTTTTCCCCTTTTGAGCTTCTGTATGGGCGCCATGTCCGGGGACCGCTTGACCTGTTCCATGAGGGATGGGAAGGGGAGACTACCAATACTGATGCTTCAATGCTCCAATATGTGGTAGAGCTCCGAGACCAGTTAGAAAGACTTATGGGATTAGCACAGGCTAACCTAAAGGCAGCTCAGACTAAGCAAAAGTGTTGGTATGATAGAAGTGCCCGTAGCAGAGAATTCATCCCAGACATCAAGTGCTTGTTCTGAAGCCCACTCAGCGGAACAAATTGCTAGCTGCCTGGACTGGGCCGTATACAGTTCACCGGAGGATGAATAAGTGTAACTATGTAGTGAACTTAGATCCAGAAGCAGACAGACATAGGACTTATCATATCAATATTCTGAAGGCATATCATACAAGTGAGCCGGCAGTGCTGGCTATCTGTACCCCACAATCGGGGGACCTGGCAAGCCAAGCTTTGCCCGATCTCCTGGGAGAACCCAGGGAGGGGGTCTTAGTAGAGCAGATAGAGAAAGGTCCCCAGCTCGCAGCTCCTCAGCGAGAGTTATGCTAGAGGAGTACCGGGTCCTATTCACAGATAAGCCAGGCAGGACCCATCTCACCGATCACCCGGTCCACACCGGGGATCACAGACCTCTCCACAAAAATGCTTATAGGGTTTCTGCAGAGGTGAAGCGGAGCATAGAGAGGGAATGGAGGTATAGGAGATGCTGGCCCTAGGGGTTATAGTGCGGTCTCTGAGTCCTTGGGCTTCACTGGTAGTCCTAGTGCCTAAGAAGGATGGGACCACCCGGTTCTATGTGAACTACTGGCAGCTCAATGCTCAGACTGTGTCAGATGCCTATCCCATGCCCCGTATGGATGATTTCTTAGATGAGCTTGTCGGGACAAGGTATCTGACTACCATGGATCTGTCCCAGGGGTACTGGCAGATTCCTTTGACCCAGGAGGCGCAGCACAAGTCGGCTTTCATTACCCCGAGTGGCTCATATGAATTCTCGGTTATGCCATTCGGGATGAAAAATGCCCCGGCTACGTTCCAGCGTCTGGTTAATCGCTTACTAGAAGGGATGCAAGGTTTTGCTAGGGCTTATTTAGTGATACCGGGGGGGCACATCTAGGACATGTGGCGGCGGTACTAGCGAGGATCAGGGAAGCCAGGTTAACACTCAAACTATCTAAGTGCCTGATCGGCATGGCGGAGGTATTGTACCTCGGTCACCGGGAGGGGGGGCATCTCAAACCTGAGCCTGCTAAAGTGGAGGAAATCGTTAACTGGCTGGTTCCACATACCAAAAAGCAAGTAATGGCATTTTTAGGTACCGCCGGCTACTATAGAAAGTTTGTACCCCAGTATAGCGCCCTGGCCAAACCCCTGACTGATTTGACTCAGAAAAGACTCTCGGTTCTGGTAGCCTGGTCTCCCACATGTGGGGAGGCATTTTAGGCTCTGAAGTCCGCCTTGGCAAGTGCTCCAATCCTGGCAACTCCTGACTACAGCAAGCAGTTCCTGGTGCAGACCGATGCCTCTGACTATGGCATCGGGGCTGTGCTGAGCAAGGTAGGCGACGGACGGTGGCCGGGAGCAGTGAGGAGACGAGTGCTGAGTGGAGGAGAGGATGACCAGTCCGAGGATGGCAGGGGCGGAGCCCGTACCCTGGCGACGCCAGCGCCAGAGACTGCTGCACTGATAGGTTCCGGTGCTGTCTGCCAGGAGATAGGGTAAGTTGAAATACAATTCTGGCTGAGAGATGATGATGATTGATGATATTGGAGGGGATAAGATGATGATGATAGGTGGGGTAAGATGATGATGATGATGGTTGGAGGGATAAGATGATGATGGTTGGAGGGATAAGATGATGATGATGGGAGGGATAAGATGATGATGGGGGAATGAGATGATGATGGGGGGGAATGAGATGATGATGATGGGGGGGAAATGAGATGATGAAGATGGGAGGGGAATATGATGATGATGATGATGATGGGGCCACCATTGTGTCCAGTATTTTTGGATAAGACACCAAGCAACTCTAATTATCTCTTATCATACAGTGCTTTGACTGCAGCAAAAGACTATGACATTGTATTGTATGTCTTTATTTATATAGCGCTTCACATTAGTAATACAAGTGGCAATCATATAAATAACAAATAATATAAATAACAGGTCATCGGAATAAGTGCTTCAGACAAAAATAACATTAAGGAAGAGGAGTCCCTGCTCCAAGGAGCTTATACCCTAATTGGTAGGTAGGGAGAACGTACAGAGACAGTAGGAGGGAGTTCTGGTAAGTGCGTCTGCAGGGGGCCAAGCTTTATGTATCATTGTCAGGAATCCACTCCTGGCTTTGGATGGAGCCCTTCCATCCGGAGCTTTGCAGGTTCCAGACAATCTATTCCCTGCTTCTGCAATCACCTGCCTCCTGCTGCCTCCTGTGCAGCTCTGGCCTGATTGGCCTCCTGTGCTATTTAGTGCCTGCCCCGCCCTCAGGAAGTGGCTGGACATAGACTTTGCAATCCTAGTTGCAAGTAACTGTGCTTGTCACAGACTCCCTGTTTGGCCTGCTGGGCTCCTTGTGCCTTGTATCCTGCGCCCTGTCCCCTGCTGCCTAGGGCTTCGTGCATAGCAGCCCCGGCGCTGCTTCCTTGTTCCTGGCAGACTTCGCCTTTGCCGTGCGGATGCGGCTACGCTGGTTTCCCCAGCGTTTCCTGTGGCGTGTCTGCACCTCTGGTTCCTGCTTCCTCCAAGTGGAGTTCACGCCTGGCCTTTTCCTGACGCACTGCAGCACCTTCGCTGAAGCATCTCCGCTGCAGTGGCTTCTCTCAAGGTTCTAGCATCCTGTGCTGAAGTACCTTCACCCAAGATTGCCTGTTGATGACCTCGGCTTGTTTCCTCGACCACCGCTCCTGTGCCGCCTGCCTTGACCCCTGCCTGGATAACGTTAACCCTACCTTCTCCAATCCTGACCTGGCTATGACTGATTATGGAATCCGCACTCCGGACCTGACTCCGTGGCCTAAGGTCGGTGTTTATATATATATATATATCCCCACCTCAGCCCCGCGGTCCGGTACGAGTTTGTGGCAAGCATGTACGTTACAGTATGTCCAGCCCCACAAACTCGGACCCCGCTGAGGTGGGGTTAGGCCGGTTCCCCTCTGAAAACCGGTCCCAGTCTGTAAAACAGCCCCTGTCTAAAGATCAGTATATATTTGAGAGACTGCCTCCTCCTGAAACCCAGTCCCTGTTTATTGGCCTAACCCCGTCTCAGAAACAGCTCCGTAAAGAACTCCTGATTAAGGCCCAGCGCCTTAGAGAGCTAAAACAGGCTATGATCTCCTATGTTCCTGCCCCTGGCTCCCCTGTGACCTGGGAAAACGTGAATCCTGTGAAACTGGCGCAGACTCAAAATGTTTCATGAATTATCCCTATCTTTGGACCAGTACATAAGAGAGCAGGATCCTATCCTCGCCTGCGACGCTGTTATGGGACTTCTTCCCTGCGCTACTAGTCCTGTTGCTAAACCATTGGGGTTTCCTCCTTCTCATGGAAATTACCAAGCTGATTTTGTTCCTCTTAAGCCTAAGGGAGAAGCTGCCATGGTCCCTAGCCCTGATTTAAGGTCCCTGTCTGAAAGCCGGTCCCTGTCTGAAAGCCGGTCCCTGTCTGAAAGCCGGTCCCTGTCTGAAAGCCGGTCCCTGTCTGAAAGCCGGTCCCTGTCTGAAAGCCGGTCCCTGTCTGAAAGCCGGTCCCTGTCTGAAAGCCGGTCCCTGTCTGAAAAACTTCCCCTTTCTGAGAACTGGTCCCTGTCTAAAAACCTGTCCCTGCCTGAAAACCTGACCCCTGTGGAAAAAACGACCCAGTCTGGAAGATGGTTTACACTCTCAAGCCAGAGCGTGGGACAGATGGATCGCCCTCTGGCCAGCTACGCTCCAGTCTATCAGCGCTGAAAATCCCCCTACTGAACCCCCCTTTTCTGACTCTCTTGCAGCATCTAGTGTTACCCCTCCAGTTTCTCAGAAAGTTGAAATCCCTGCCTGTGTTTCTAAATCTCTTTCCTTAGAGCCTTCCCTTCCTGCACTGACAGTTCAGGTTTCCAAGTCAAAGTTTCCTTTTTCTCCTTTCCCTGCAAAGTGCCAAATTCCTGTTATTGCATCTAATGATTCTCCAACACCTCCTGTGTTAACCTGTACCACCGTTAAAACCCCTGATGTAATAGCAGCCTTCCCTTTCTCTGATTCCCCTGTAGTATGTGATATGTCTGAGTTTTCTGCCATTGCATCTAAATCTCCAGTTTCTTGTTCAATGTTATCTTTGTCAAAGTTTTGTAATCATGTTGTACTGTAGTACCTAGCAGTAACTCTCCCACGCCCATTTCAGAGACCAGTGCACTTTTCTCTAAACCCTTTACAGGAGCAAGTGTAATAACTGCTGCCCCTCAGACATTTGAGATTTCTGCCTTTTACTCCAAGCCTGTCTCTTTAGAACCCCCACAGCATTTGTCTCTCCTTTTGCTGTTTCTCAATCTACCACTTCAGAGATCAGCCTTTCTGTCTCTGATTCCTTTGCAAATTCTCAGTTCCCTGTTTCTGCATCCCAGGATTTTCCAGCAGTTCCTGAGTTAATTTGTGAAAGTTCCAAAGCTCCTGATGAAAAAACATGTTTTACTCCCTCTGCCTCTCCTGTAGCATGTGATTTACCCATCACAAAAACTCCTGCTGTAAGAGGTGTTTTTCCTGATGTACCCGCATGGTTAAATGCACCTAGCCCTGTTTCTAAGGTTCCTGCCATGAAGATACCCCAGGTTCTGTTATGCCTATTGTTCCCCAATTTTTCCCTTCAGAGACAAGCGCAACTTCCTCTAATTCTACTGACGCATCTACTCTGGCCCTTGCTGTTTCACAGATATCCACTTCAGAGGCTAGCGCAATGCCTTCTGACTCAATCAAAATACCTAGTTTGGCTCTTGCTGCTTCTCAAGGACTCACTTCAGTGACCGGAGTACCTTTTTCGATTCCCCGTGCTCTGTTTAGGGTAGCCGCTGCTGTCACTCAGCCATGCATTTCTGGAACAAACAGACGCCTCACTGACTCTTCTGCATGTCCTGTTATAACCATGGATGATCCTAAGATTCTCACAGTAAAGCATCATCCTTCCCTCCCTATTCCCCCCCACAGTACCTCATGTTACCTCTGAATCTGGGATTCCCACTCCTCAGGCAATTCTGTTTCCCAGTGACTCCTCCACAGTATTTGAGGTACCCGTTTCTAACTGCATGACTGCTACTGCAAATTTAGGATTATCACTCATGGAACTTTCTGTACTACCTCATGTGTTCTCTCTGTATTTCACGTTGTCATCATCAAAGACTGCAATGCTCCTATTGGACTTCCTTGCCTTGACTGAGGTGCCCGTCCCTGCTTCTTGTGCTCTCACTCTGGACACGGGCATGCTTCTCTCTGCTTTTTCCTTCATGCCTACTGTGTTCTATGTAGATGCCCAGACATCCGTCCTGATCTCTAAACCTCACCTACCTAGGGGTGCTGACCCCCTATTGATTGCAGTGCCACTGCTTTTCCGTTTGAAAAAAGTGATCATTGACAAACGCCCTCTGCTCAGTTCTACAACTATACCCAGAGGCTTCAGAAATAATTCCATGTCACCCAGACCTCTGTGGGATCCTATCTCTGCTCGTCCGGAGGCCTCGCGTGAAGGGGGGGGGGTAATGTCAGGAATCCACTCCTGGCTTTGGCTGGAGCTCTTCCATCCGGAGCTTTGCAGGTTCCAGACAATCTATTCCCTGCTTCTGCAATCACCTGCCTCCTGCTGCCGCCTGTGCAGCTCTGGCCTGATTGGCCTCCTGTGCTATTTAGTGCCTGCCCCGCCCTCAGGAAGTTGCTGGACATAGACTTTGCAATCCAAGTAACTGTGCTTGTCACAGACTCCCTGTTTGGCCTGCTGGGCTCCTTGTGCCTTGTATCCTGCGCCCTGTCCCCTGCTGCCTAGGGCTTCTTGCATAGTAGCCTCGGCGCTGCTTCCTTGTTCCTGGCAGACTTCGCCTTCGCCGTGCGGATGCGGCTACGCTGGTTCCCCAGCGTTTTCTGTGGCGTGTCTGCACCTCTGGTTCCTGCTTCCTCCAAGTGGAGTTCACGCCTGGCCTTTTCCTGACGCACTGCAGCACCTCCGCTGAAGCATCTCCGCTGCAGTGGCTTCTCCCAAGGTTCTAGCCTCCTGTGCTGAAGTACCTTCACCCAAGATTTTCTGTTGATGACCTCGGCTTGTTTCCTCGACCACCGCTCCTGTGCCGCCTGCCTTGACCCCTGCCTGGATAACGTTAACCCTACCTTCTCCAATCCTGACCTGGCTATGTCTGATTTATGGAATCCGCACTCCGGACCTGACTCCGTGGCCTAAGGTCGGTGTTATATATATATATATATCCCCACCTCAGCCCCGCGGTCCGGTACCAGTTTGTGGCAAGCACGTACGTTACAATCATGTGTCCAGTATTATCCATCTCATGGTCCTCTGACCCCAATCGCCACTGAGATGTTATCGCGAAACTACATGTATACGAAGGAAAAAATAATGGCCGCCAGCAGAGGTGTGTGAGACCTCCGAATTGAAGATGTCATCCAAATTTTCAGTGACCTCTCCAGGGTCACAGTCGGCAGGCCCCGAGAAATGAAGCCCCTCACAACTATTCTTAGAGACCGAGGAGTTACGTATAGATGGGGCTTCCCCTTCAAACTGGTGGTCCTGAGAAACGGCCGCTACTTCACAATATCTGACCCAGAAGATTTTCTAAAAGCCCTTGGATTACACTCCCAACAAGATGGCGCCTATGCTCCCTCCTCCAGCTCCCCCCTCCGGTCGGGTGGAAGCTGTATCCCCGTGCCAACAGGAGGAGGGAGTGTGGGGCCCAAGGTGACCGCCTTGCTCTAAGGTTGGCCCTGCAACACCTACTGCTGAGGCAGGGGCCTGAGTTCTCGTTCTATATACTGTGACATAGTCCTAGGATATTGGGCAGCTTTCTGTTCCGATTTAGGTCAAAGTGCAAAAGGACCCATTCCACAGCTTCACATTTACTCAGTCTGGTGGATGGAAAGTCCAGGCCACAGTTTACAATGGGTCTAATTCCCCTCCCCTCTTCTCCTAATTAAGGAACAGGTATTTATGGCAGCTATAGTAGGTTTGCTGCTTCACTCTCTCTCCTGGAGGCTGGGGGCACGCTGCTCCCCTGTATCCAGTTCGGGGACGACGCCCCCTTCATGAGTTGCAGAGTCCGGAAGAATAGCCTGGACTCTTGGGATGCTGTCCCCATCTAGCAGTTAAGAACTCAAAGTGTATTTCTGTGCCTAAAGACGGTGAACATTATTGAGTATATAGTAACCCTAAACGGGAGTGTGTTATTTAAGCTGAGAACCAGGTGAGTTGGCCAGCAACAATTAGAGAGGCTTGTGCTGCTGAATAGTTACTTTCCCTAAAAGGGATAGGCTTTATTTTTATGGTTTTGTTTTCTTAAAGTGACTGGTTGTGAGAAATATTGTGTCACTGACATAAGAGCAAACTGCTGAAGGTTAATGGCAGAGTGTCTCAGACATGTACCTGTTAAAGCTGCAGTCCATTAGTGGGACAAAATAAAGCAGGCAGAAGCCTAAATTAAGCAATGTAATGCTTCCTATTATCCTTTTGTCTCGTTTATAACCATAGAGGACCATGTCGCGAAGAGCTCAGACGGACGTCAGCGCTACATAAGTGCCGTTTGTCACGATACCCAAAACTTGTCCATAGGTCAGACCAAGGGAGGCAGGCTACAGTAATATTTATAGCACAACAGTATTTATAAAGTAATCAGCAATAAATAATCAAGTACCATATAATCCTCAACAAAAGGATCATTCAATGCATGCACAGTACATAGGAATATGAAACTCCCCACTAAACGCTGTGCAAGTGTGTCAGTGTTTGTTCCCGTGGTCACCCAATCCTGAGTGTAACCCCCCCCCCCCCCCTCGGGTTACTACATGGGTCTAAGTGGTTAACATGGATTTAAGAAGTTAACTCTGAGAAATGCCACATCTAACAGTATGTTGCGAAGTGACCAGGTAGGGGTTTAGCCACACCCTACTTCTAAAATATGCTGGACGAGTAACCTGGTCTAGGGTGACTCAGCAGAGGCCACACTCCATCCCCTTTTCTGCCTAGAGACAGGGAGTGGGAGATTATAACTAGGAGGGGAGAAGAACCGCAGCCTCCGATTCCCGGTGGAGAGAAGCAGAGGGGTCTCAGTGTATATAGCCCTGTAAATCGTTAGGAAAGGGTAGATGGTCCTGTTGTTATTTTCTCAGATAGGAAAGTGCCTTTGGAGTCAGGCTAGGTAGAAAGGATGAGGGATATAAGTACAGGCCTGTGTTCCATAGGGGTTACCCCAAATAGTAACTGTGGAACTCTTAGAAGAGTAGCAACTTATATCTTTGGACACCCGCTGTAAACATCCGAGAGGAGTATAAGGTAACACCCTCCTTCTGTGAGCTTCCCAGGGACCCCCTCTGTCATCCTAGCACTAAAGCACTACCAAAAGGATGGCCAGAGAAAGTTACAGAACCCAAAGTCTCATTGACCAAAGATATATAAAGGGGGTAGCCCAAGCAGGGACCAAGAAGATATTAGGAAAGTATGCACAACGAGGAATAAGTTATCTTGTATGTTCAAGCAACTACTTCTACTGTTATAAGACTGTGCCTCTCCGGGGCGGCAGTAATGCACCGGGGGATGTTTTGTGAATATAAATATCTGCAAATAAATCATCTTGTTCACAATTAGTGTGGCCGGCCTGTACTTGGCAAATGCTTCTGTACCCCTTTACTTGGCTTCCGGAGAGGATCTCCTCGCTTGTGCTGCCTGTCTCCTGGTGTTACTGTATACAGATGTCTCTCTGCTTGACTCCCGTTCTCACGATCTACCTACCCTGCTCCCTTTAGGCGGCGTCTGCTTACTCGTGCAAATCGCGGCCTGGCTGCTGGTCTCCATTGGTCGGCCAGGAGATCCTTCAGGGCGCAGCAGCTCTGTCCCTGCGCACTTCGCCAGAGCCTCTTAAAGACTCTCTCTCCCTTAGTCCCTCCTACTCTCAAGTTCATTGTCATTGGTTGACAGAGCCACAGACAGATTTTCCCGGGCCCGGGACTAGAGTTACGATGGCCCCCCCATTTCACACCTCGCAAGCCCCATTTATTTCCCCCCCTCTTACCATGTATTTCTCCCCCCCTCTCTCCTCTCACTATCTCCCCTTCCATCAATTACCCCACTCTCACTCAATCCCCCCTCCTCCTACACATACAATCTCCTCACAAAATTAATGTAAAAATAAAACCACCCCCAAATACATACCAAATCCCACACCCCCAAATACATTCCAAATCCCACACCCCCAAATACATTCCAAATCCCACACCCCCAAATACATTCCAAATCCCACACCCCCAAGCCCAAATCCACAAATATTCCAAATCCCACACCCCAAATACATTCCAAATTCCCACACCCCCAAATCCATATCCTTCCCCGACACCCCCAAATACATTCCAAATCCCACACCCGCCTAATCATAAATTTCCCAAAAAGCCCCACACCCCAATCATACCAATCCCAGTCACCCCCAAATACACCAAGCACACCCTCCAAATCATTCCAATCCCACCGCCCCCAAATACATTCCAAATCCCACACCAAATCCCACACCCCACCAAATACATCCACAATCCCACACCACCCCAAATACATACCAAATCCCACACACCCCCAAATACATTCCAAATCCCCACACCCCCAAATACATACCAAATCCCATCACCTCCCAATACATCCCAAATCCCACACCCCACAATCATTCCAACTCCCACACCCCCCAAACTACCACCAAATCCCACACCCCCAAATACATACCAAATCCCACACCCCAAATACTTCCAAATCCGCACACCCCCAACATTACCAAATCCCACACCCCCAAATACATACCAAATCCACACCAACCCAAAACATCCAAAGTCCCACACCCCCCAAAACATACCATCCCACAACCGTACCAAATACATCCAACCAATCCCACATCCCCAAATCCATCCAATCCCACCCACACCCCAAATACATTCCAAATCCCACACCCCCAACATTCCAAATCCCACACCCCAAATACATTCCAAACTCTCACCAACCCCCCAAATACATTCCAAATCCAAATCCACACCCCCAATACATACCAATCCCACACCCCCAAATACATACCAAATCCCCCACACCCCCAAATACATACCAAATCCCCCACACCCCCAAAATACATTCCAAATCCCCCCACCACCAAAATACATACTAAACCCCACCCTCCCTAAATACATATCAAAACCCCCCACCCACCCCAAATACATATTAAACCCCTACGCCCCAAATACATAGCAAAGCCCCCGTCCCCCCAAATACATAGCAAAGCCCCCGTCCCCCCAAATACATAGCAAACCCCCACCCACCCAATAACATATCACCCCCCCACACCACCAAATACATTTAAAAAAAAAAAACACCAAATAAATACAAACTTACCTACCTTGAGGGTGGTCTCAGGTCTCTGCTGCCCCGGCTTTCCCCCAACTTCTTTGCCCGGCTGCCGGTTCTCTTGTTGCCCCCGGGCCTGGCTCTCCTCAGCTGTGCGCCTCCCTCACTGACACTGTCCCAAGCCGAGCCTCCGACGCCGGCGGGCCTCCGACGCCGGCGGGCCTCTCTCAGCCCCGGTGCATGCTTGAACCTGAGCTCAGCTTGCTTCCGGCGCGTGCCAACATCAGACGCTCAGTGTGGGACAGTCAGTGAGGGAGGCCCGCAGCTGGAGGAGAGCCGGGCCCCCCGCAGCCAGCGGTCGAACCCAACTGCTTTATCCAGCCGCCAGGCTCCCCACTGCCACCAGACCTGGGACAGTAGTCCCGGCTCTCCCCCTCTGTCGGTGGCCCGGTTGGTTGATACCATGCACATCATTAGTCACATACTGAGTGCACATTAGAGGAGTCTGGCAGGGGGCCGTGTGGGTGTGTGTGTGTGTGTGTGTGTGTGTGTGTGTGT
>WSYH01010780.1:0-22367 GCA_036426205.1 Ascaphus truei | reverse complement strand
ACTGTAAGCATTTCCATATTGTACTGTGTATGGAATTTAAAGACAGGAGTCTGTACTTACAGCTCAAAACTGTCTGGAGGATGGATTGCTAAACAGATAGTTATACTGGTCCCTGCACAAAACCTTTTACTTAAGTTCTCAAATTAGAACAAGAAATAGAGCTGCTTACATGCATAATTTTGCCAAAGTAATGTTGACCATTAAAATAGAATCCCGACAAATTGAAATCATCTGGATATATCTTGGCAGAGAACAAAAAGCTGACTCTATTTTCCTTCTTCCAACAGATCTACAAAAACCACAACAGTGTTGGAAGTGGGTGGCCAGCAGCGCATACAACACAAAAATGTGGCCACTTTATGTAAATACCAAGTACCCTTGTTGGATTATACAGGTAGGAAAATATGAGTTCATTTCTGTTTTCACTGGGATTTTTCCATTTAAAGTTTAAAACCCATAATATAATAGTTCTGGTAAATTCTGATACCTCAAAACACCACTGTAGACAACTAGATTCTATTGATGATTGATACTGATCTTTACTTGTAAGTAGCCCACATACTCTACAGATCAGTATAATCGAAGAGTGAAATACAGTGATGTAAAAAGTATATACTGTGATATATCAATCAAAGACAATGGTAAGTTAAAATACTGTATTCAGCAGAAATATAATTACTTGTGCATTGAAGGTGTAGTAGAAGGTATATGTCTAATAAGTACTAAACAATAATTCTGAATCGAAAGAATAATTCAAAAAGCTAACATTCTATGATGTGTTGCAGCCTTGTCTATCAGCAAAGGAGCTTAATGAGATTGATTTCTGAAGGTGTTACTGTATGTACTTAGGCAATTTTTGAGAAAATTGATGCAAATAGCATTATTTTCATCCTGTCCTTCTCTACTTCAATGTATCAAGCACATTGCACCTGTTTTTCCACACGTGTGTTAGCACGTTGCATGCAGATTATGCAGAATTACATGATGCACAGATTATAATGAGATGTATCAAACAGTGTGTCACTTTCTTTCCTTTCAATCTGCTTGAAATATTTGGCCAAGTAAACTTTCAGGCTTCTAACAATCATCGCAAAACATACTGGACACCTAACAAGCTCCTATTGAACCCCCAAAATAACCACAACATATATATAAGCATATGAGTGTCACAGAGGAGTGCTACTGAGCATGGCAATATATATTTAAAACCAGAGACAGAACATGAAACACAACAGAGCTCAGTGCACATCCAGTGAAACTCATACACGGTACAGTGCCTACATGTATATGTTTAAATATCTATTAAATAAAATGGTCTTTTAGTTTAACATTTTGGCCAAATTGTTGTAAGCCCCTGAGCCAATAGATATTTATACATATGTATTTAGGCACTGTACCATGTATGAGTTTCACTGGATGTGCACTGAGCTCTGTCTGTGTTTTATGTTCTGTCTCTGGTTTTAAATATATATTGCCATGCTCAGTAGCACTCCTCTGTGACACTCATATGCTTATATATATGTTGTGGTTATTTTGGGGTTTCAATAGGAGCTTGTTAGGTGTCCAGTATGTTTTGTAATTCTTGTTCAGCTAGTCTTAGCTGATTGGAGGGTGGAAACCTCCTACCTAATTGAAGCTTACCCCCTCCCACATTTAAATCGTTAAAAGCTCACTCCATAGCATCTCCCACTCTCAGGGGAACTTGCTTGCTTGCAGTATGATTGTGACAAATCTAATACAGAGTGCTTTTCCTGGTAATGTACAGGTTAATAAAAGCTTCAATCAGACTTAGAACTTTGCAACTAATATTGACAGATTTATTATAAATCATTCTTCCTGGTATTGCACAGGTTAGTAAGAATTAATATTAGTGTTAGGGACCCTTGAGAATGTGGTCTGCCGTGCAGTGGCTCAGGGGCTTACAACTATTTGGCCAAAATGTTACACTAAAAGACCATTTTATTTAATAGATATTTATACATATATATTTAGGCACTGTACCGTGTATGAGTTTCACTGGATGTGCACTGAGCTCTGTCTGTGTTTTATGTTCTGTCTCTGGTTTTAAATTCTAACAATCATCAACAAATGTAGAAAAAGGATTTCTTACATTTGATGCGAATATGCAATGCATCATAGTACACTTTCTTTGCTTCAAAGTTGCTATGGTACATTACATGGCCACACGAGTTTCTAGAAAGATTCTTAATGCCCAGAGATTTGAAGTCTTTTTTTTTTCTACGGGTATGTGAATCTCTTAATGATAAGAGCAATATCACAGAGTAAACAACATGGCTGTTAGGATTGATTTCAATAGAGGGAAATAATCGATTCAATTAGTGATAGTGATGACTGGCACCTGAGACTTTTTTTTGCCTTTACTGATCTAAGTGCAGTCTTCCTTTACTGGGCGTGAGAATGATAATGTTGTTATATATATATATATATATATACTATCTATAATCTAAAACATAATACTGAGTTAAGAGTTATGTGAGTAAAAAAAGTGACAAAAACCCCTCACAGGAAAGCAATATAGCATACATTTTATTTGGCATTATATATAATATATATATATATATTATATTTATAAATATTATTAATATATATATATATCTATATATATCTATATTATATAATCTATATAATATATATTATATATATTATATATATTAAATAGACACGCGCCTATTAGGTGACCAACCCAAAAGCCGGTCTCACAGACCCCCAACAAGGACTTTTTTATTGCATGATATGTATAATATATATGTAGCCCCGAGGTATATTTACGTTTCTGGCCCCCTTCGCGCAGTGCCGTGCGGTAGCGGGTGCCGCCGAGGCTGCGACGGACCCGCCGGCACTTCGCGAGGTGGGGGCCAGTGCAGGGAGCAGATTGGGACTGTGAGGCGCGGCCGGTTGCCGGGACGCATCGGGGCCGTTGCTAAGCCGCGATCGCGTTGCCACCGGCCCGGCAGCTTGTGCAGAGGGCGCCGCCATTGCGCTTTAGCTCGCGCATGCGCAGTAGGCGGCAAGCGCGAGATAGGACCCCAGGGCTAGGGAGGATCGCGCGAGAGTAGGGAAGTGTAGAGGAGTTGAGGCGGCCATTAGGGGTTCGCACATGCCGAGGCAAGTGCGCACGGCGCCCCAATGCTTAGCAGCCCCTGGGAACTACAATTCCAGAGACATAGGGAGACAGAGGTCAGGTGCTCCGTTGCGGCCAATAGGCTGATAGCTCAGCCCAAAAGAGATACATTTCCCGGGCTTTGCATGCTGCAGTCACAGGAAGAACAGAGGAAGGAGTAGGAAGGGTGCAGGGAGCGAGTGGCTCCTGCACCAGTAAGGGTTCTCCTTAGGTCCCCAGGCAGGCCCCCAATCCCCGGTAAGGGCAGGGGTAACTGAGAGGGACGGCCCTAGATAGGGAAGGTCACCCTTAGGTGTGTGAGGGTGCAGTTTGGCAGTGCCACAGAGCGGGGTAGTGCTGTGAGCACTGACAAATAGGCACGGGTGTGCAGGCGGATTGAGGTGTGCAGTGTGTTTGCTGCGGGTTCCAGGTTGCTGTGTATGAGTGTTGCTGTTGACGCTGCGTGTATGAGTGCAGTGTGTGTGCAGCGTGTGTTACTGTCTGCAGGCTGACTGTGAGAGCTGTGAGTCGGCTGCAGGCCTGTTAGTATCAGTGAGTTATTAGGTTACAGTTAGGGACTTGGGTAGTAGGGGAGGGGGCGGTTTATTACACCCGCAAGCCCTAGAGTTACCCAGCCACCATAGGTTGCGGTACAAAGAGGGACCGGCCCTAGGTTAGTTTGTGTTTCCCGGGAAACGGTTGACCCCGTTGGGGTCCACAGAGACGTGTTTCCAGAGTGGGACCGCTCTAGCGGTCCGCACATGCAGGAGTTCGGATCCACGTTGGGGTCCACGGAGAATGTCACCTGGATAGGATCAGGATGCATCGCACGTCTGACCCTTTGTGAAGATCGTTGCAGGCCCCGAGCACCGGAGTGCTCGGCAGGTAACGCTTGTATCATAAGTGCACCACCGGCCTAATAGATATTTTAGTGACTGCGCAGTCACCCACTACCTCCGTAGGAGTACGACATTGGGTGTGGGGGATCACAGGACACTGGGTGGGAACACGAACATTGGGCTGAGGTACACGGATGAGCTAAAGGTTATATCGTTTTATGGTTTGCTATGTTCTCAGTAAGTGTTAGTATTCTTTCTATCGTTATGTGTGTTATTGTATTCTTTACCCAGGGCTATCTTTCATGACGGGGACCTGGGTAAGTGGAGGCGCTGCACCAGGTAAATGGTAAGGGTTTCCCCAGGCTCCCACTAGCGGAGGCTCAGATCTCCTGGAGCCACAGGTGTGATACAGTTACCAGTAGTCCCTTGAAAAGGTGTGTCGGAAGAAAGGGACCGGTATACCCAAGGGGCCAATGTGAGATTGGTGGTCAGGCCGGTTTCACAAAAAGGCCTACATAATATATAATATATACATATCATGCAATAAAAAGTATCACTTGTGAGCACATTCACATGTCTTAGCAGGTCTGCAACCCTGCTTTTCACCCCGTTATCCCCAGCATACAGTGCTTCCACCTGCGACAATGGTTTTTTGATACATGCAAATAGAGCACCCAATGGTCACCTTTTGTCTGACTTTTTATATATCTATATATATATTATATTATAATATATATATATATATATATATATATATATATATATATATATATAATAATTAGAAAAGAAAAAAAAAAAGCGACCGATTCTTGTGTAAAATCAGATGAACTTTTAATAAATCACGGACAAGACAAATGCACACTTACAATTTGTCTGATAAAACAGGCATTTTATGGACCTGCCCATGCACCAAATGAAGACTCCACGGTCACCTCCGCTCCACGCACCCGGATCGTCTTTATCGGTAGGCTAGAAGACCCGTTCGTTCCAGGATAATTGTAGTCCACTTGTATAGAGTTTAGAAGCAGCGTGCGTCCGCCATTGCTCTCTCAATTGTGGAACCGGAACCCGGAAGGACTTCACTCGCGTCTTCACGATCTCTCGATGGTGTCAAAGCAGGTCAGCCACCGTAGTTTCAATTGTAACTGTCCCTACGCGTTTCTTCCGCCTTTGCGGATTTCATCAGGGGATCTGTTCATATATATATATACTGTATATATATATATATATATATAGTCAACAGATGCATACAGATTGCATGTGAGACATTCTGGTTAAAGAAAACTTAGGTAACTTTTATTTAGGTTTCAATTATTTGTAATAAACAGTGACCAGTTTGACATTTTGATACATTCATTTTAATTTGGTGACTGGTGCCTTAATTGTGGGGCATTTTAGTTGATTGACTAACCTAGCAGATTCTTACACGTTGGCAAAAAAAAGAGGCTGTTGTTTTTTTTCTCTCGACATTCTGGTCTTGGAACAAAATTCAAGTGATTCATGGCATTCTAATTTGGTCTCTCTCAGCTAATTTAAACACAATAATTCCCCACTCTATTTTCTCGCAGTGAGAACTGGCTGATAGTTAGCAGTTTCATAGCCACTGGAAAAAAAAACAGCAATGAAAATAGAATCTGAACATATATATTTTACTGAAATATCACTTTACTTGTATTTTTACTTATATTACTGAATCTTTTTATTAATACAAAGTAACTGAATGTGAACAGAAAAACCTATTTTTTCCAATTATATGCTTCAATACATTAGTACCCACAGTGAAATTATTATGATACATTTTCTGTGGGTAGTTCATTACATTTGGAGTATGTTAAAAGCATAAAATAATGGGGTCACCATGCTTTTTGCTTCACAATATTAAAACATAGTTTCAAGTCCTTAAGAACCTAATGAGGGAAAAGCCTCTTACATAATAAAAACCACTGTAATTTCAAATTTCAGTATTTTATCTTGCACTTAAGATTATTTAGGCCTGGAACTGCCATTGTATGAAAGTTAGAGAATTACATTTGTGCTGCATGTCAAAAGACTAATGACCCTGGCCTAGCCTGAATAAATAAAGGAAGGTGTTTGAGAAACATGTCATTCTTACAAATTGTTTTCTACAGAATAACATTGTTGGGTGATCATGTTGTTTGGTAGCATCCAACTAACTCTTAAAACAAAACAGTTGGACAGTACCATGCCTCTTTTTGAATATTTTATATGCTCAATCCTGAAGAAGGTGCGTTTGGCAAGTTGGCTGTTTCCTAGTTGATGTTTGCTATGAAGCAATAGGAAAACCAATGTAAAGCCACCAGTTGGACTTGTCCTGCACACTCATTTCAAGACAATACAGGGCTACAAACCTACTCGACAGACACCCCTAATAGAATTTCTGCAGTGCACTTATTATGTACCGGCCAGGTTTTCTAGGGGCTAACCTGGTTGATCTCCACTTACATTTCCGTCATTCAGGTATCATCCTCGTCATGTGGTTGCTCAATGACATGACTCAGAAGGGCCAGCGGTGCAGTGGCCCTCTTGCCTCCGGCCCCCTCGCACTGCCAAGGTTAAGCAAGTCTTAAACAAGAAATCTTCACCAGATGCAAGAAACAGTTTTTTGATGATTGTGCTTCGAAAATAGTGCAATAGATTAAAACATACTTTCTTTGCAAAATTGCCTTAATGCATACAGTATCTCTCTGAGTTTCTACAAAGAGCCACAATGCCCAGCAATGTGCCTCTCCTAAGGATAATAGCAATAGCGCAGAGTAAAAAAAACCCTCTTGCTGGTTCTATTAATATCTGTAGAGCAGGCCAGTGGGAAACTCTGTTATCGCTTCATTTAGAAAGATGAGGGAACTCTGGCTTCTTTGTTCCATAATTGAAACACAACTGCAGAACTTTTCCTGCTGTAGTACTGACTGTGTATCGCTAAATTCCATGGAGGGCAAAGGAGGTCACCATAAAAAAGAGAACTTACAGTGCAGCAACGTTTAGACCTGCCTGCTCTCCTCTGTGGCTCACCGCTCCCCCTGCTCGGACCCGGCATCAAATGACGAGCGGGGTCATGTGACGTCACCCCTGGTTACCATGACGACGCATCGCTGGAAGGTAAGTGTGTTATAGAGGCCTCTCGCTGTGCCCCTGCATTTAATTTAAATGCCTTGGGGAAGAGTGCGGGACCCCTATAACTGCCGCACCCCCCCAGAAAAACTTGTGCCCCCCCCAGTTTGCGCACCCCTGGTTTAGACTACTGGTAGTGTTCTGATGGGAATCCTGGCTCTTATAGGTTATCTACTCACAATGTGGCAATAAATAACTTGTATATCCAAACTCTGGCTTTTTCTTTGATGCTATAGTTGTCTCCTGTGGCATCGTCTTTATATAGCGATACGTTACTGTAGGGGTGCGCAAACTGCGGGCCAATATTTTCTGTGGGGACACGGCAGTTACATAGTGTCAGGGTTCTGCTCGACACAAACCAGGGTCGGACCGCGAGGCTGAGGTGGGGTTGTAAAAGCACCGACCTGAGACCGCGCAGGCTGATCCGGATTGCGCAGTTCGTTGTCAAACGTAGCAGGATCAGGAAAGGAGAAGACAGCGTCGTCGTTGTTCAAGCCAGGGTCAGGACAGGAGATATCAGGATAAACATTGTTCAGGCAAGAGTTCGGCAACAGGTAGTCAGGAGAGCCCCGCTTCAGCTTAGGAGCGCGGGGTTGGCCTCTGCGTGAGCGACGACCATGGCCCATGGTACTGGTCACAGGAGATGGTAGGCAGACCAGAATAGCACACCGCTTTGCTGCACGGGTGCACCAGTGCTACAGCGCAAGAGTCCTGAGCGGCTGGGGAATCCTCTGTAACAGCGCAGGAACCAGGACACGGCCCCTCTAGATTAGGGAAAGAGTAGGCCCCAGGAACCAGGAAGCTGAAGAGAAGCTGAAGATCCACAGGAAAACCTCGCTACAGTGCAGGAATCAGGAGAATGAAGGGCGCGGGGGATACCTTTGCCTCAGTGCAGGAAAGCAGGAAGCTGAAGACATAGGGGATACCTTTTGTTCAGCGCAGGAGAACAAGCGGGAGCTTGAAGGAAGCTGAAGGACGCAGGGCGGAACCTCCATATCAGCATAGGAGAACAAGCGGCTTGAAGGGAGCTGAAGGACGCAGGCGGAACCTGTATCAGCATAGGAGAACAAGCGCTTGAAGGAAGCGAAGACGCAGGGCGGAACCTGGATCAGCATAGGAGAACAAGCGAGGGCTTGTGGACAAAACAGTAGACATCCAGTTAGGACTAGCTGGCAGGGAGCATTTTGGGAAGGACAATACTTAAGGCCAGGGGCCAATCCCCGGAGGGGGTGTGAAGGTACTGCTCAATGAATGAATGCAAGTCTAGGTTGCAGTGATAGGCTGCACAGCTGCAGTAGATACCAGAGGGAGTGTGTATAGCTTTGGTGAGTGAATCCAGGCTGCAGCAAACATCAGGAGAGGTGCTCCAGGACTGCACTGGTCTGCAAGGTAAGGCAACCAGTAAACTGCGGAGCGGATTCCTTACACATAGGCCCCGCGCTTTTCCCCACAACATTAAAATAAAATGCCGGGGAGCGCGCGAGGCCTCTCTAACTGCCTCTTATCTGCTCTCCGGCAGTTTCTGTTGACACGTCACCATGACAACGTGGAGTCAAATAACGCTGCGTGGTCAAATGGCAACACTGATGCCAGAGATAAGATGGGGGGGGGGGGCGGAGTTCGAGCACCCCTGCCTTAATGGAACAGGATACAAGGTACCATAGCGCAGATCAATATGGAAAGGATACTTTATCAGATAAAACTGTAAGAAACGTACTTACAATAGACACATTCTTTAAAAGCATGTAAAAATGCATAAGGAGCTTTATCACCGCGCTGTTACCGGACCACGGTCTCACTGCCTCTGCAGTATGCAGCCGCTCCGCTCTCTGGCTGCTCACATCTCGCGGGAGGTGTCCGTATGCATCAAAGTGCTACTTGTGGTTCCGGTCTCACTGTGTCACAGAGATCGGGCGCATGTATGCGCAACACGTGCATACAACAGAATCACAGAGCTTTTACCCCTCTTCTGCAAGGGCAACATAAATATTTTTTGGCAAATAGTATCACATGAGTCGCTGTACAATGTTGTTAGAGCATAAATAAATCTAGTGCTTACAAATAAAAACTTCTTCTTTGTTCAAGTCCCAAGTTGCATATATACCACCCCAACACACACTTTTATAGAACGCGGGGAGAGACACCACTGCACAAAAATCGGGAGGTGGGCGGGAGGTGGGCGGTTTGACAGGGAGGGGGGGCGTGGCTTGAGCGGAGGGACCCGCTACTCTCCCCCCCCTCCCTCCACGGACTCGGGCTGGAGCTGGAAGGTAAGTTTAAACACACAACGCAGGCCACTCATTCTCACACGCGCACACACACACACCAGGCAGGCACTCACGCACTCCTACACACAACACACGTGCGCACACACAGGCAGGCACTCACGCACCATACACACACAACACACAGACAAGAGGCAGGCACTCGGGCACACACACACACAGACAGGCACTCACGCACCTCAGCACATAACACACAGACAGGCACGCCCACTCAGACACACACAAGAAAATGCACTCACCTGCTTTCACTCCATACTCCTCCCCGCTCCGAAGCCTCTCCTCCTCCGCAGCTCCCTCCCCATTGGCTCACAGCCACACAATCACGCGTCAACGCTAGAAAACACATTCTGTGGTGTCTAGCGCTGACGCGCTACAGCGTGTAGTGCTCTGTGCAGCCGGGGGGACCGGGACCGGCTCGCGAGGATTCCCCTGCTGGTGGGGAACTCGCGACCCGCCGCCCGCGCCAACGAGCGCAGCGGGACCGAGGCCTAAGTTATCTTAGTGGGTTCATGGTTACTACAGGGAGTTAAGGGGTTCAATCTTTTTAAAGGGCCCTAGTATAATGTTCCATGTAACAAATTTCATATTACAAGTTACATAGACAGGTGATTGGCCAGTCCCTGGTTTCCAGAATGTGCTGAAAGGGTGAACTGATGTAGGGTGTTCAGCATAGGCTGAAAATCTATAAATATAAGGGACTTGGCTCTCCATCTTCAGATCCCAGGAGAAATCAGAGGAGGGGATCTCACCTGTAAATATGTTTATCAGTAAGTAACAAGGAAAGAAGCCCTTTGTTATTTTCCGGTGAAGGAAAAGTCACTATGAATTACAGGGTCCCCCTATATGGCCCCTAGGCATGTCCTACCCACAAGAGGGCAAGGCACTAGGAACCTTAGTGCTAGGTTCCTTAGAGTATCACCCCATAGCTGCCACAAGGGATTTTCAGCTGTCCTAAAAAGAGGGGAGCGGAAGCTATGTTAGGGGGACAGGGCGTGCTTATTCAAACTTGAGAGCACCCTGCCAATGGGTCCCAGTGGAGGTGGTAGCAGCTACATTGGCAAAAGAAAGTGCATGGCCTTAAAGCAGTGATTCCCAACCGGGGCTCAGCGGAACCCTGGGGCTCCATGGAGCAGTCCCAGGGGTTCTGCCTGGCCACCCGAACTCACTGCAGCCCCTGGCTCTCCCCCTCGTCCTCCTCTCCTCCTAGGAGCGCGCGTGCAGTCCTCGCTGCATCCTGCCTGTGGATGCTGAGAGGGAGGGTGATCTGTGGTGTCGGCTTGTTTTTGAAAATTTCATGTGAGAAAAGGAGGGTGTGTATGGTGTGTGAAAGTGTGTGTGTGTGTGTGTGTGACAGACTGTGTGTGTGTGGTGTGTGTGTGGACAGATGGTGTGTGTGTGTGTGTGTGTGTGTGTGGGTGTGTGTGTGTGTGTGTGTGTGTGTGTTGTGGTGTGTGGTGAGTGTGTGTGTGTGTGGTGTATGTTGTGTGTGTGTGTGTGTGTGGCAATTCTGTGCGTGGTATGCGAATGTGTGTGTATCGTTAGATGTGGGTGTGTGGTGTGCAGCTGCGTGAAGGGACCGGGTAGGGGGGGGGGGCGTGGGAGGGGAGGAAGGGGCCGGGGTTCAGACCAATGGATCAGGATAAACATTGTTCAGGCAAGAGTTCGGCAACAGGTAGTCAGGAGAGCCCCGCTTCAGCTTAGGAGCGCGGGGTTGGCCTCTGCGCGAGCGACGACCATGGCCCATGGTACTGGTCACAGGAGATGGTAGGCAGACCAGAATAGCACACCGCTTTGCTGCACGGGTGCACCAGTGCTACAGCGCAAGAGTCCTGAGCGGCTGGGGAATCCTCTGTAACAGCGCAGGAACCAGGACACGGCCTCTCTAGATTAGGGAAAGAGTAGGCCCCAGGAACCAGGAAGCTGAAGATCCACAGGGAAACCTCCGCTACAGTGCAGGAATCAGGAGACTGAAGGGCGCGGGGGATACCTTTGCCTCAGTGCAGGAAAGCAGGAAGCTGAAGACATAGGGGATACCTTTGCTTCAGCACAGGAGAACAAGCGGGAGCTTGAAGGAAGCTGAAGGACGCAGGGCGGAACCTCCATATCAGCATAGGAGAACAAGCGGCTTGAAGGGAGCTGAAGGACGCAGGGCGGAACCTGGTATCAGCATAGGAGAACAAGCGGCTTGAAGGAAGCTGAAGGACGCAGGGCGGAACCTGGTATCAGCATAGGAGAACAAGCGAGGGCTTGTGGCAAAACAGTAGACATCCAGTTAGGACTATGCTCGGCAGGGAGCATTATGGGAAGACAATACTTAAAGGCCAGCGGGCCAATCCCCGGAGGGGGGTGTGAAGGTACTGCTCCAATGAATGAATGCAAGTCTAGGTTGCAGTGATAGGCTGCACAGCTGCAGTAGATACCAGAGGGAGTGTGTATAGCTTTGGTGAGTGAATCCAGGCTGCAGCAAACATCAGGAGAGGTGCTCCAGGACTGTACAAGTCTGCAAGGTAAGGCAACCAGTAAACTGCGGAGTGGATTCCTTACACCCATGAATCCGGAAAATCTGCTCCGTAAAGATATCAGCAAGGGCGGGGGAGGTGGGTAATCCTTTAAGTGGAATGAAATGGGACATCTTCAAGAACCTGTCCACGACCACCAAGATAGTGTTCATTCCTCTGGACCTGGGGAACTCCACGATGAAGTCCATAGAAATGTGGGACCAGGGGCAGTCGGGAACTGGAAGGGGTAACAGAAAACCCTGAGGCTTTTGACGGAGAGTCTTGCTTTGAGCGCACGTGGGGCATGCGCGGGTAAACTCCAGAATATCTTGAGACATCCTTGGCCACCAGAAATTCCGACGAATGAGATCAGTAGTCTTCTTAAAACCTGGATGACCTGCAGATTTAGAGGAGTGACCCCAAGACAGGACCTCTGGAACAAATTTGGATGGTACAAAGAGTTTGTTGTCGGGAACGACCAAGTCCTTGGGAATGCGTCTCTGGGAGTGCAAAATCTTGTGAAGATTCTTTAAAGTAGACGTGGCGAGAATCCTCTCATGTGGAAGGATAGTCTCCAATGATTCCTCTGGCCTCTCTTCAGAAGAATGTATACGGGAGAGTGCGTCTGTCTTTACGTTCTTGGTCCCGGGAATATAGGAGAGGTGAAAATCGAATCGAGAAAAAAAAAGGAGCCCAACGAGCTTGTCGTGGACCAAGGCGTCGAGCGTTCTCTATGTAAAGAAGGTTCTTGTGGTCCGTGAGAATAGTAAACGGCTCTTTCGACCCCTCCAGCAGGTGTCTCCACTCTTGAAGAGCCATCTTCACGGCCAGAAGTTCCCTGTTACCCACGTCATAGTTCCTCTCGGCAGACGAGAATTTCTTGGAAAAATATGCACAGGGATGTAACTTATCTTGGGGCGTGAGTCTCTGGGAAAGAACGGCACCAGCGCCGCAATCAGTAGCGTCGACCTCCAGGACGAAGGGAAGTTCGATATTGGGATGATGGAGAATAGGTGCGGATATAAAGGCTTCCTTGAGTGTCTCGAAGGCGGAGATGGCCTCGGGTGACCAAGCAGAAGGATCAGCTCCTTTTTTGGTGAGCGCAGTGAGGGGTGCCACAATGGTGGAAAAACTCCGTATAAACTTACTATAGTAATTAGCGAACCCTAAAAAACGTTGTATGGCCTTGAGAGAGTTGGGTCTTGGCCATTCAGTGACTGCTTGAAGTTTACCGGAGTCCATCATAAACCCCTCATCGGAAATGATATACCCAGGAACGGAGTAGAGGTCGTATGAAAGGTGCTCTTCTCCAGTTTGGCGTACAAATGGTGTTCACGGAGACGGGAAAGGACGTAGGAGGTGTGGCGTATATGGTCCTGGAGATCTTTGGAAAAAATCAGGATATTATCCAAGTATACAATAACAAAAATATTGAGTACCTTACGAAAGACGTCGTTGATGTAATCCTGGAAGACAGCGGGAGCATTACATAAGCCGAAAGGCATTACTAGATATTCGCGTGTTGAAGGCCGTCTTCCATTCATCCCCCTTCCTGTTTCGCACCAGGTTATAGGCACCACGTAGATCCAACTTGGAAAAAATCTTGGCCCCCTGTAATTTATCGAACAGTTCGGTAATAAGGGGAAGGGGGTACTGATTTTTAATAGTGATGTGGTTTAAACCCCTGTAGTCGATGCAAGGCCTCAACGACCCGTCCTTTTTCTTGACAAAGAAAAACCCAGCCCATGCTGGGGAATTGGAGTGACGAATAAAGCCTTTCTTGAGATTCTCCTGGATATATTCATCCATAGCTTGAGATTCTGGTAACGACAAGGGGTAGGTCTTGGACTTGGGTAGGGAGTAACCTGGAACTAGATCGATCGGACAATCGTAAGTCCTGTGTGGCGGCAAGAGGTCTGACTGTACCTTATTGAAAACGTCCCGGAATTGATGGTAAACGGAAGGTAGAATAACTTCGGGAACAGAGGTATTGGCCAGCAGTTGATGAGTCTCGCCTGACCTCGGCCTCCAGGAAATGGGGGCAGAGGAAGTCCAGTCAATGAGAGAATTGTTAAGCTGTAGCCAAGGAAGGCCAAGGGTGATGGGTATCCCAGGAGCGTGAATGGCATCGAGAACTAAGATCTCCTTGTGCAGATGTGAGGACAGAAGCAAGGGAGCCGTCTCTAAGGAGATGTGGGCCGGGGTAAGAGGACGTCCATCGATACCGACGAGTGCGATGGAAACCTTCTTTCTCACGAGTGGTATGCGGTTTAACCTGGCGAATTCAAGATCCACAAAGTTTCCTCCAGCTCCTGAGTCAATGAAAGCGGCGGTAGAAGTCTTGAACTTATCGCCTGAAAGGGAGACTGGAAATGTAAGTTTCTTAGGGAGTTCACCTTTAGAAAGGGGATGTGGAGACATTACACCCAGAGAGAGCCCCACTGTACTCACTGGGTGTTCCCGTCCCGGACGCAGTGGACACTCCCGAACCAGATGTTCCATGGATCCGCAGTAGAAACACAATCCCCCGGCGTGGTGGAACTGCCGTATCGGTTTGCGGATGCGTTGTACCCCCAATTGCATTGGCTCTGGCAACTCCAGTGCAGGAGTGTTGCTGGGAGTACTGGAGAACGGAACTTGAAAGTTATGGACGCGAGTGTGCTGACGCTCTGAGCGGCGTACCTGGATACGTTGATCCACTCGGACAGCCAAATCAATGAGGACCTCCAATTGATCCGGCCTGGATTGGCGAGAGAGTTCATCCTTGATGGGATCTGCCAGGCCTTGCCAGAACACGGAGACGAGAGCCTCTTGTCCCCAGTTAGTCTCGGCTGCTTGAGTCCGGAATTCTACAGCATACTGCGTCACCATTCGCCGTCCCTGAGTGATCTGGAGGAGAGAAACAGATGCCATCTCCCGACGAGCGGCGGAATCGAATACCCGTTGAAACTCGGCTTTAAATGCCGGGTAATCTTGGGTAAGGTCAAAACGTCGCTCCCAAACCAGGGAAGCCCAAGCCAGGGCGCTGCCAGTGAGGAGGTTATAAATGTAGGCTACCTTCTTGCGATCAGTATTGTAAAGATGGGGAGCCATTTCAAACTGCACCTCACACTGGTTTAGGAAACCCCTACAATCTTGCGGTTCACCTGCATAAGGCTTGGGGGGAGGAATCCTTACATCTGAGATGCTAACTGCGCTTGCGGAGTGGGGGCTTACATCTGGCGCGGTCGCGGTCGGTACCCTGTCTGAGAGTACTGCGACCTGGTGTGTAAGTGTCACAATTTGATCCGCCATGCCCTGGTTATGCTGAAGCAGATTAGAGAGAAACTGTTGAAGTTCGGTCTGGTCTGCGTCTTGTGGTCTCGACATAATGTTACTCCGGTGCTGCCCGCAGACCAGACCCGTCCCCTGTGCTGAGGTGGGACGTAGGGATACACGCACCCGCAGCAAAGGGAGCGCGTCCGGAGTGTGGTGTTAGTGTTTGTGTGTGTGTGTGTGTGTGTGTGTGTGACAGACTGTGTGTGTGTGTGTGTGTGTGTGTGTGACAGACTGTGTGTGTGTGTGTGTGTGTGTGTGTGTGTGTGTGTGTCAGACTGTGAGTGTGTGTGAGAGAGGGGGAGGAGGGGGAGAGGATGGGGAGGGGAGAGAAGGGGGAGAGAATGGGGAGAGAATGGGGAGAGGATGGAGAGAGGAGGGGGAGAGAGGAAGGGGGGAGAGAGGAGGGAGAGGAGAGAGGAGGAAGGGGAGAGGAGAGAGAAGGAGGGACAGAGGTAGATGGAGAAAGTGTGAAGGATGGGAGGGAGAGAGGAGGGAGAGAGGGGAGGGAAGAAGAGGAGAGAGGTAGAGAGAGAAGGAGGGAGAGAGGAAATAGGGGATAGAAGAGGGAGAGGAGAGAGTAGGGGGGAGAGATGTAGAGAAGAGAGTTAGAGGGAGAAAGGAAGAGAGAGAAGGAGGGGAGGGAGAGGAGAGAGTAGCAGAAGAGAGAGGAGGGAGAGAGAGGAAGGGGAGAGGAGAGAGGACAGGAGGGACAGTGAGAGAAGAAGGGAGGAGAGAGGTAGAGAGAGAAGGATGGAGAAAGGGGGAGAGAGAAGAGAAGGGGGAGAGGAGAGAGGGGATAGAAGAGAGAGAGGGGGGAGAGGAGAGAGAAGGAGGGAGAGGTAGAGGAGAGAGGTAAAGGGAGAAACGAAGAGGAGAGAGAAGGAGGGAGAGGAGAGAGAAGGAGGGAGAGGGGGGAAAGAGAGGGGAGAGAGGTAGAGGCGAGAGGTAGAGGGAGGAGAAAAGACAGAAGGAGGGAGAGGAGAGAAGGCGTGAGAGGAGAGAAGGGGGAGAGGAGAGAGAGGGGGTGAGGAGGAGAGAAGGAGGGGGAGAGGAGAGAGAAGGAGAGAGGGAGAGGAAAGAGAGAAGGAAGAAGAAAGGTAGAGGAGAGAAGGGGGAGAGGAGAGAGGGAGAGAGATCTATTGATCAGTGGGGGATGATGTGAGATGCAGGGGGGGGGAAGTGCGGAGCCGGGGGGGTGATGTTTAAAACAAAATCATTACAAAATATATACATATTGTTTATTCAAAAGTATGAGTTAATTATTATCTATTACCCCCACTGCTTTACACGTCTGTTTTGTGATTTACCCCTGTCGAACATGTGTCATCCAGATAGGGGCTCCCCGAAATTTTACAAAATACTTAAAGGGTTCCTCCAAACAAAAAAGGTTGGGAATCACTGCTCTAGAGATATACATGTTTCTGTGTACGCACAAGGATCGTACGCAGAATTATTTTCTGAACTACGCTTCCTAACTCGAATAAGAGTTTATCTTACATAAATCAATCATGTGTAAATGAGGTATGTTAATATGTAAAATGCCACTCTTGTTAAGCTGATGATAATTGCTGAGCCTACATATAATAATAATACATTTGTGTTGTATCGCACTGACAGTATACACAGCACGGTACATAGAATTTTTGCAGGCATGGTTCCTTGCCCCATAGAGCTTACAATCTATTTTGTTCTTTTGACTGAAGCACAGGGAGATAAAGTGACTTGCCCAAGGTAACAAGGAGCTGACACTCAGTGTCATTGTTTTCAGAGTTAGTGTCTTTACTCACTGAGCCACTCCTTTAGTCTCTATTCACAACACAGGGAGATCAAAAGGAGTGAACAAGTAGACAACTACTGGCCCTGATTCCTGAATTTGATCTAAGCTGGAAAAGAGGATATTATCTATCCCAGACTGCACATCTCAACACTTTACTATTGCCTTTACTATTTATATTTGCTATGGCCTCACTTCTTTTCAAATTATGCATTTCATTCTACCAGCCTCATTATGTCTCTAACTCTATTCAAATATCTCCATCTCTACTTCCTTCACCACGTCTCAGTTCACATGAACTACTTTCTTACATGCGCCCTCTGTCACTACACGGCTATACCTCCTGCACTAAAGCACACCCCTACAAATCATTCTCACGCATTCTCTTTCTATCCATGCTTCTCCTCCTTGCTTCTGAGGATATCTCTCCCAATCCTGGTCCCTGCCTTATTTCTACATGCTCTTATTCTATCGACTGCCAAATGCAACTTCTACTCCTTCGGGTGTCAACCCCTCCAACCTCATACCCATCCCCTGCCAGCCTCCATCCTTGCTCCATCTCTAACAAGTTCCTCTCTGTGCATGACTACTTTCTCTCTCACTCTCTGCTCGTATTTGCTATAATTGAGGCCTGGCTCACTCAGTCTGACTCTGCTCTGGAACCTCTCTTATGGTGGCCTTTCCTTCTCCCACACTCCGCGCCCTGATGGCAGGGGTGGAGGCGTGGGGCTCCTGCTCTCCTCTATCTGCTGTTACTGAACCCTTCCTATTCCTCCCTCTCTTGCTTTTCCCTTCTTTGTGACTCACACTGTCCAGATCTTCTCTCCTCTCCCTGTCCATGTGGCGGTCATCTATTGCCCACCTACCTCTACTCATCCACCTTCTGCCTTTCTCACTTTGACTCCTGGCTCTCTTTCTTTCTCTCCTCAGACTCCCCTGTTCTTCTCCTTGGGGACTTCAACTGCCACATCGCTGACCCCTCTGTCCCTTGGGCTTCCCGCTTTCTGTCTCTAACCTTTCTTTTGGCTTTCAACAGTGGACGGCAGCCAGCACCCACAAGAATGGCCACTACCTAGACCTGGTTTTCACTAAAAACTTTTCTCTTTTATTTCTCCATTTCCCCATTTCCTCTCTGACCATCACCTCATCTAATTTTCTCTCTCTCGCTTCTCCCCTTCTCCATCTCCATCTATCCCTCGTTTCTGCAGAAACCTGCATTCTATTAACCTGTTAGCCTTTGATTCCACTTTACGCACCTCTCTCTCCTCTCTCAGTTCTGCTCCAGACCCTGACAACCTGGTCAGGAACTACAACTCTGCCTTATCCTCCTCTCTTGATCTACATGCCCGCTTTCTCTCTGCCATCCTCACCCTTCAAACCCCAGACCCTGGCTAAATTCCCACACGCGCATGCTGAGTTCCTCCACTCGTTCCTCTGAACGCCTCTGGAGGAAATCTCACACTATCTCAGACTTCCTTCACCACAAATGTATGCTATCCTGTTTCAACTCTGCCCTCTCTCAGGCTAAACAAACCTACTTTTTTTCACTAATCAAAACGCACAAGTCTAACCCACGCCAACTCTTCTCTGTCTTTGACTCTCTACACAAACCACCCTCAGCTGCCTCTTCTTCTTGCTCCATCTCACCTCAGGACTTTGCTGAATATTTTAAGGAAAAGGTGGAAACCATACGTCAGAACATCCCCTCTGTTTCCTCCTCCCCTCCTACACCTCTTCCTAACTCTCCTCCTGCCTTCCTTGACTTATTTCCACTGTCTCAGAGGAGGATGTGTCACTGCTGATCTCCTCTTCTGCCTCTACCACTTGCCCTCTTGACCCCATTCCCTCCCATCTCCTAAAACCTCTTGCTCCTACTATAATCCCTACACTCACACAAATTTTTAACTCCTCCCTCTACTCTAGAACCTTTTCCTGTCCTTCAAACATGAAACAATTATACCATTACTCAAAAACAGCAAGCTTCACCCTACCTGTCTTTCTAACTATCAACCTGTCTTTCTAACTATCAACCTGTCTCCCTACTGCCTTTTGCCTCCAAACTCCTTGAACGTCTTGTATTCTCTCGCTTGCTCCACTTTCTCAACACCTATTCTCTCCTAAACCCTCTACAATCTGGCTTCCGCACTGCTCACTCGACTGAAACAGCCCTCACTAAAATAATTAATGACCTCCATGCTGCCAAAGACAGAGGTCATTACACTCTGCTCATATTACTTGACCTCTATGCAGCATTTGACACCGTGGACCACCCTCTTCTCCTTCACATTCTCCATACTCTTGGTATTCGAACAAAGCTCTATCCTGGATCTCCTCCTACCACTCCCATCGTACTTTCAGTGTCTCTTTTGCTAACACCTCCTCCCCTATCGATACCTCTGTTGGGGTACCCCAGGGCTCTGTCCTGGGACCTCTTCTCTTTTCTCTGTACACACTTTCTCTAGGGGACCTAATCACATTTCTTGGGTTTAAATATCACCTCTATGCTGACGACACACAAATTTACTTTTCAACCCCTGACCTTACATCTGCTGTACAGACTAAAGTTTCTGAATGTCTCTCTGCGATATCATCATGGATGGCCCTCCGCTGACTTAAACTTAACATGGCAAAAACAGAGCTCCTCATACTTCCTCCTAAACCTGGCCCTACTACCTCCTTCCACATTACTGTTGGATGTACTATAATTCACCCAGTAGCCCAAGCACGCTGCCTACGGGGGTCACACTCGACCTCTCTCACATTCAAAACGTATCTAAAACCTGTCGCTTTTTTATCCGCAATATTACAAAGATACGCCCTTTCCTCTGTTGTTCGACTGCTAAAACTCTGACTCAGGCCCTCATTCTCTCCCGTCTCGATTACTGTAACCTCCTGCTGTCCGGCCTTCCTGCCTCTCACCTGTCTCCCCTACAATTCATCCTAAATACTGCTGTCAGAATCACTCTATAACCTAAATCTGTCTCAGCGTTTTCCCTGCTGAAATCCCTCTCCTGGCTTCCTATCAAATCACGCATCTCACACTAAATTCGCCTCCTCACTTTTAAAGCTTTACACTCTGCTGCCCCTCCTTAGGCTAAGTCCCCGCTAGCGCTGATCGGGCTGAACGGGCGGCGCTTGCGGCGGGGAATTACATATGTAGATATATGTAAGTCCCCGCTCACGCGGTGCGCGCGGCGCTCGTGCGCATGCACACGCTCAGCCGCGATTGGCGCTTACATAAACAAAAAATCTATACTTACCCGTGCGCTCAACTACCCGCAATGCCCCCCCCTCTCCCCCGCACGCGCATACAAGCCGGAAACCCGGCGCTCATGCTTGGAGCGCCCTCTAAGCATGAGCGCGCTCAGCGCCAGCGGGGACTTAGCCTAAGGCTGCGGCCACGCTAGCGCTGAGCGTACAGTGCTTGCCGAGTTTAGTTTCGGCAATTCAAATTGTCCCGTCACCGCTCATGCGGCGTGCGCGTGCTTGTGTGCAGGCACGCACGCTTACCCAAGCTTGGCGCTTGAGTAAACAAAAAAATGTCTTTCAAGCGCGCTCAACTTGCCCGCCTGGCCGCACGCACGCCGCCTCTCCCGGCCGCACGCATGCACGCCCCCCTTTCATGCCCACGCCCGCCCCCCATGTATTTCAACGCCAGGTATATCAGCTAGTATATTATTGGCATGCGTAATACTACTGTGAAGCGCTATGTACATTAATGGCACTATATAAATAAAGACATACATACATACATACATACATACATACATACATAACTAATAACTTCCCAATGCTAAACTTCACATCCAGTGTAACCGTATCCCCATTACCTGATCTGATGAGCCAGGTTTATCTTGCTTTCTCCCAAGTTTACTACTGGATCTGAAGGCACGGGAGAAGAAGCTCATGTTTGAAGCTGTCAGTAGCAGTGAGGGCAAGAAACGGATCAGTGAGGCGCTGAGGGCACAGGTGAGAGTTGCAACTGGTGGGTCAGACAGGCACAGGCTGCTTACATTTATTTACAGAAGGAAGAAAGAGACACTTAGATGACCCTCCCATTGACTGCAAAAATAAAGGCAGATACATTTAACTCCAGCTGCAAGTCACACCCCCACAATCTGACTGGTTCACTTTGAGCTGTAACAGGAACAAAGTCTGCTGCTAATTCACTCCCACTGAGGTCACTAATCGGCTCCTTTTTATTGTTATTCCTGCAATCAACTATGAAAGCATGTGTTAAAGACATTTTTTTTTTTAAATCTAATAAGAGAAGTAAAGCCCAACATCATACAGAATATATATATTTGCAAAAACAAACCATAGGAGAATTCCACATTATTTATTTGAAACAACTAAATGATGTAGCGTTTGGATATTTTTCATTAAGGAAGACTGATAAGACCACCATTCTTTCATTGTAGAACAGCACACAAACCAAGAGGTAAATCAACATGCAATCCACAAACAATTAGAGCTAATAGCTGTAATTCATATGTGAGCTTTTGTCAGAGATATTTAATTTTCTGGCTTTTTAATTCAGCCTCAGCCAAAACATACTGGACATGTTATAAATTATACAAGCCATTCTAAAGTCAACCACAAGCCGATGTTACCCAATGTTAGGCTGCGGCCCCTCTGGCGCTGACCGCGCTCATGCTTGAGTGGTGACGTGACCAACTCTTCAAGAATGAGCGTGGGTGTCCTGCAAATTTTGCGAGTGCGCGCGGGGAGGTGCATGGGGGGCCTATTGAGTGCGCTTCAAACACTTTTTTTTTACTTCCCAAGCGTCAAGCTCGGGAGAGCGTACGTGCCTGCGCATGAGTGCCTGCCGCAAGCGCAGCCCGCTCAGCGCTAGCGGGAACTTAGCCTTAGGCTGCACCATAGTCACCAAGACCAGCGCTAATGCTTATTTTCTACTGTTTTTCCTCTATATGTGTGTAACCCCGAGGTTATCTGTCACTCACTGACCCCCCTCCGCGAGTGCCGTGTGGTCGCGGGTGCCGCCGGAGGCAGCGACGGACCCGCCGGCACTTCGCGAGGGTGGGGGCCAGTGCAGGGAGCGCTCGGCGTCCCTGGAGCTCCGGCGGCGCACCCGGCTAGCGGGGGCCGCCATGACAGATCGCGCAAGCGTGCGCGGGATTGCGCATGCGCGGATAGGGGTAGGAAGCGAAGGCAGCCCTTAGGAGGTCGCGCATGCGCAGGAGGGACTCGGCGGCTAGGGAGAAGTCGCGCGAGGGCAGAACAGGGGAGAGAGAGATTGCGGCGGCCATTAGTAGTTCGCGCATGCGCAGGGCAAGTGCGCACGCGGCCCCAATACACAGACAGCCCCCTGGGAACTACAACTCCCAGGAGGCATAGGGAGACAGGCACCAGGTGCCTGATAAGAGCCAATAGGGCTGGAGG
>WSYH01010779.1:0-22367 GCA_036426205.1 Ascaphus truei | reverse complement strand
ACGGCCTGGAAGCCCAAAACTTACATCTGTCTAAAAATAAAATACATTTAGCACACATCAATGCATAGCCACAATGATTAACAATACAGAATTAGAAGCTTTAACAACACTATCATTTCTTTCCCCCCCCCCCCCCCTTCCACTCCATGCCCCCTGCCCTTCCACGCCCGGGCAACGCCGGGTATATCAGCTAGTTATATATATATATCTGATATAGTGTATCTATTCTCTCTGGAAAGACTAAAAAATGATCAAATATATTATTTGACAATACTTCCTTTTTATAGTTCTCCACTGATTTACAATAATGTGTCACCTGTGCATACGAATAACCATATGAACTACAGTAGGTATCTCCCACTTTTCCTTTAATTCCTCAAAGGTAAGGAGCTTTTCCCGGTCTTTCTTTTATCAAATATCCTATACACCTTACGCCCTTGCCTTCCCACAATTGAAAGGATGTCTGATTTTGGCCTGGGAGGAAGTTTGCATTTCCCTTAATAGGCAGAAATTTAGAGATTGTGTATGATAATCCCATATTCGACCTTATTGTCTTCCATGCTGCATGTCTCTTATCAATCACTGTATAATCTTTGATCACTTGCGGCAATGCTCCCCACTTTGTATGTAGTACAGTATATCTCTTAGATTCATAGGCCATACCTGCTGCTGCTCTATCTCTAAATTTAAGTGGAAACTTTTCTCCAATATCCAATCGCCCGCATGCCTTATAACACATGCTAAATTGTAGAGCTCAGTCTTCTGCTGCTGCTCTGTCTGGTGCCATACCGGAAGCACCCAAGTGTATTTTCATGCTAAGCAGCATCATTTAGTTGGCTTGTTCTCCAACCCGTATTGTGTCGATTATAACTGATTGCGTCTGAAGTCCTTTTTTTTCCGTCACAAGATTGTCTCTGGACAAATTTTATTTGGCAGGAAACAAAATAGGAAAAACAAGACCTAGAATGACACTCCAGAATGCGTGTTTGGTTTGCAATAACTGTACAGTATGTCCGCAGGGTGCTGGGAGGTTTTCAAATCTTTCAGAGCCAATGTTTTTCTGACACTGCTAAAATCCAGACCAAAAAGCACAGTTCTACATTTTGGCCAAAAGGATACCCCCAGCCCAAACAACAGAGAGCTGTGTCATCAATTAGTTTAGTTCTACTAATCTCCCATTAGAGTGGGTTTACTAGAAGTCGCTAAGAATGCGCAAGCTGTCAAGTGTTCTCACAAGGGTTTGTGCCTGACTAATGCAATCTTCAGGCAAGTCAGCCAATACAAGACAGTTTATCATAGGAATTAAAGCTTAGGCTCTGAGCTCTTCATGACTGTGTTTTCACTAGGCATGGCATTTTCCCTCTGTTTTGGCATTAGATGGATGGCAAGCTCATCGAGACACGGACTCCTTTTCCCCAACCTTTACGTTGATTTATTATGCACTTTTTATTATTCTTTCCTGTAATTTGCCTTACATAATACTGCTTTAAGGCACCTACAATAACTGCTATATAAATACAAATACAAAAATGCAATACAGAGCCTTTTGTCTGTGTATACTGTACCTATTTTTAGAATCCTGCTAATGCTTTGTTTTGTAAATTTATTCTCACTAAGTTTTAGAGAACAGTAAGGCCTGGGACATAGTGGTGTGAGCAAGGCTGAGCCGTGCTGAGCCGCGCTCACACTCGGCACTGAGCCCCTGCAGCTCCAATGAGAGCGGCTTTAGCAGGGGCTCGCGCAGGCGCCCGCACACTTGGGGAAGCGTGTGTCTCAAGATGTTTTCAAATTTGGCGCTCGCCGGAGCGCTGGGCCGGTCACGTGAGCGGTTCGCCCAATGAGGGCGTACCAGCTCCGTAACGTCACTGGCCCGCCCCCAGACCTGCCCCCGACACGCCCACGGACGGCGCGCTGTGTAAGGCCAGGGAAAGCACCGCTTTCCCTGAGCCTCAGCGCGCCTCTGCCCGGATAAAATCACTATGTCCCAGACCTAAGGGAGAAGCAAGTATCTTGGGCAAGTTTATATGTACATATTATTCTAATACAACATTGGAAACATTAGAACTTTGACAGCATGTGCACAAATGTGTTTAAAATATAGAACAATGCCCTGCCTTAATGTAACCCTTGTTCCACCCCCCCCCCCCCCTAGACTCAATTGATGTATCTAGGGTGCGTGAGGGCAGATTACATGGTTGTGGGTGGTGCATACCTGTTTGGAACAGGAGGGCCTGAGCTTCCCGCGATGTTATGGGGGAGACAGGACCAGGCTTCTGAGGTATTGGCCTCCATGTGGTCTTAGTGGTGCAGCGCCTCCATCTCCTATAATTCCCAGGGATGTGCGAAGAGACCCTTATAGAAGAACCCCCTTGGTCCCGGGGTGAACACTCCAGAATCACACGGCACAATGTTGAAAGCAACAGAGTCTTTATTGTACTCACTGTCTGCAGGGCAGTAATAGCTGCACAGCAATACAAATACACGATATGCCTCCTCCTCTCCCACCAGATCGTTCTCCTTAGGATGGTCTGAAGGATATCTTTCTCCCTGCCTCCACCCGCAACCAAGGGCGCTACGGGTGGGGCTAGCTCTTCCCTCAACCCCTAAGCAGAGTGAGAGGCATGGATCCACCTCTGAACCACTAGGCCCTACTCCTCAGGAACCTAGCTACACTCTCTCTCTTACCATCTGACTGTCCAGCCAGACACTCCAACCTCTCATCGGACCTCCTGAACAACTCACTCTAGACTCACTCCTCTCTCAACTCCTAAACAACACACACTGCACACAGAGCACACAGGAACCGCTACTAAGTTTGGTCAGCCCCGCCCCTCATGACATCAACAAGACCTCCCCTCTGCACAGACCGGCAGCAGAGACAGGCTTGTATTAATCACGCAGGCAGGGCTTTGCAAGGGGGAAAACCCATGATTACTACTGGGGCCTGCCTTTAACATGGCTTACCACAGTAGTAGGAAGATTTAGTTGCCCGTGCTGTTTACAGGGGGCTACACTAATATCAAGTCTTAATTTCTGGTGCTATAGTACTATGGGTGCGTCTGGGAAGGGTGAATAGAGATATACACAAATTTTGAGTCCCCAAAGGGGTCGCAAAAAAGTTCCCGTATGTATTGCACTCACACCGAATAAAGGTACTACAGGAGCGTGGACTTAGTAGTCTCAGAGTATAATGCTCAGATAGACCAATCACCAAAGAACTCAATATATGGGGACTATATTCATTTCCTGTAAATAAAATCCATAACAAATTAACATGCGTGTGAAATACATATATATTATCATAATAAAGACCTATGTTATAGTTCATACTAAACCATTACAAAAATGCATTAATCTCTGATACACTATACTGAATCCTCAGTTTAATCATCAAATCAAAACATAGGGCCTCATGCAGTAAGCCCCGATAAGGCTTTTTCGGCATTTTATAGCCGTTTTTTGCCCTCCTGATTCAGTAAGCCCCGATAAGTGGGAATTATCGGCAACTTTTCTTCCGAAAAAAAAAATTTCGCCACCCGGCTGCCGATAAGCCACTTATCGGGACTTTTTTTTCCCGCCTGAATTCAGTAAGCCCCGATCAGCTTTTTGGTGCTGATCGGCAGGCCAGATTGGAGATTTTATGGCCAATCCAGCCCGCCAACTAAAGTTGGCAACTTGCTGAAGGAGAAGCATCGGCAAGGGCGACACTTAGGAAAAATCAGCCCCTTTTCCTGCCTGTGATTGATGCCGGGGGTCTCCGGAGCTGATACCCGCACCGGAGCCCCCCGGCATGCATCCGAGGCAGGAAAAAGGCATTTAAAAGCCACTTCATTACCTTAGCGGCTAACCGCTAAGGCAATGAAGGGGTTAACCCACCGTGCCAGCGTTATTGTGGGTAGCGGGGATGGGTGAGGGGGGTATTTGGCCCTGGGTGTGAGTTTAGGACTTGCGGGGGGGATGCGGGGGCACTTAACCCCTTCACGACCGTAGCGGTTAATACCGCTACGGTCCTGAAGGGGTTAAGGCCTCCCGCTACCCACCCGCAAGCCCTAAACAACCACCGTTGGGGCTAATGCCCCATTCACACACCCCCACTACCCACAATAATAAAAAAAACACACCCCAGCCCCACAATAACGAATTAAATAAATAATTAAATAATTAAATAATTTTATATATATATATATATATATATATATATATATATATATATATATATATACCCAACAACACCTATACCCCCCTAACATACAGTATAGTAATGGGCAGAATGACTATTATCCACAAATGGATAATAGTGCAGTTGTCCATTTACAATACATACACAACAATAAAGACTTTAAATACATATAGCACTCACCCATGTCCCACTGCCACGATGAAGGCCATCCTCATCTTCATCCTGCCCATGCCCCATCCGCTTCTGCAAAACAAACACAAGAATTACAACATCCAAATTAATGTCCCCTAACCCCTTAATCACCATAGCGGTTATTAACCGCTACAGTTATTAAGGGGTTAAGCCACCATCACCCACATACCCTCCCCCACAAAGCCCCCCAACCACCCTCACCCAATACCCACAGGGGAGTCCTACCAAATACCCTTGGGCCTAATACCCCCTCCCCCAGCACATACAGTACAATAATGTGCCAAATAACTATTATCCACATAGGGATAATACATTATTTGGCCATTATTAAACACATTCAATAACGTTAAAATGTAAAGAAAATTGTACTAACCTCATCAATAAGAAGTCTCCGTCGCCAGCATCATCCTTGGGGTCCGTTGCCAACATTAGAAATAGCCACAACATTTCAATATCATTAACATAACACTGAACCCCTTAATCACCTTATCGGGTACTAACCTGAAAGGTAATTAAGGGGTGAAGCCATCCTGCAATGCCTACAACAGTTATGCATAACATCCTCAGTGAAATAAAAACCAATTGCCTAACCAAATTCCATTTAATCATTCAATCTGTAGGCTCACATGCCTCATAAAACATTGCATTTACAGTGTATACATGTAGCATAACATGTAAACTGCATGTACACGCTGCAAATCAATGTTAACAATACAATAATGCCACTCAAATCGCCATACATCACAAGAAGTATATTATTTAATACAATAAACTCACCATCAATGAATTACCACACATCAATTACATCCCTAAACAATTAAAATACCATCCATACCAATTACACAATGAACTAAAGCTATCCTAACAGAGAACAACTTCAAAACATAGTCAAAAGTACACCAACAATTACAATATAATAAAGCAAGGCTTTCCATATCCTACTGTACGGCCTGGAAGCCCAAAACTTACATCTGTCTAAAAATACAATACATTTAGCACACATCAATGCATAGCCACAATGATTAACAATACAGAATTAGAAGCTTTAACAACACTATCATTTCTTACCCTGTATATATATCTGTACACATACATACAGACATACATACAGTGGGAAGAAATGATATGCATTGTAAAAAATGAAAACATGAAAAAGCAACACAAAAAACAGTTACATTAAGTACATTTCTTTATTTAACTTACCATTACTTGCCCCCACCGACTCCCGTTGATCAGCTTACTCACGAACCAATCCACGACACCATCCACGACACCATCCAGGAACAAATCCACGACACCATCCAGGAACAAATCCACGAACCAAACCAGGAACCAATCCAAGAACAAGTGCAGGAACCAATCCAGGAAGCAAGCCACGAAGAAATCCAAGAAACAATCCACGACACGATCCAGGAACAGGAACCCATAAAAGAAAAAAACATAACAAATTAAACATTAAAATAAGAGATTAAATTAAATAAAAACATGACAATCAAGGGTTGTACTAGTTTTTCTTAGTGAATCTGTATTACAAATACTTGTTCCGGGGTCTTCTTGACTCCGGTGCCCCGCCCTGGTCTTCAATCTTCAGGAGGAGGTCGTCTCCTCGGCATCTGCCTTCAAAATGAGACGACATAGGCTTTTATAGGATATACGTCACATTTGTCGTCAATGTTCCCACGGCCCTGATTGGGCCGTGTGAAAACCATGTGTTTTGGCCGATGTAAAAAAATTGTGACGTCACTTAAAGGCAATGCCAGCACAGCCAATCAGAATGGCTTTGCTGCTATTGCCTTTAAGAAAACGTCATGAAAGACACATGGCCGGACTCACATGGTACTTGAACCAATCAGGTAGGGATGGAGTTCCCCCGCTCTGATTGGCTGTGTACATGTGAGTCGGCCATGTGTCATTTCATGACGTTTTCTTAAAGGCAATAGCAGCAAAGCCATTCTGATTGGCTGTGTGCTGGCATTTTTGCCTTTTAAGTGACGTCATCAATTTTTTTACATCGGCCAAAACACATGGTTTTCACGGCCCAATCAGGGCCGTGGGAACCATATGACGACAAATGTGACGTCATAGGCCTATAAAAGCCTATGTCGTCTCATTTTGAAGGCAGATGCCGAGGAGGACGGACCTCCTCCTGAAGATTGAAGACCAGGGCGTGGCACCGGACGTCAAGAAGACCCCGGAACAAGGTATTGTAATACAGATTCACTAAGAATAAAACTAGTACAACCCTTGATTGTCATGTTTTATTATTTTAATGTTTAATTTGTTATGTTTTTTTCTTTTATGGGTTCCTGTTCCTGGATCGTGTCGTGGATTGTTTCTTGGATTTCTTCGTGGCTTGCTTCCTGGATTGGTTCCTGCACTTGTTCTTGGATTGGTTCCTGGATGGTGTCGTGGATTTGTTCCTGGATGGTGTCGTGGATTTGTTCCTGGATGGTGTCGTGGATTTGTTCCTGGATGGTGTCGTGGATGGTGTCGTGGATTGGTTCGTGAGTAAGCTGATCAACGGGAGTCGGTGGGGGCAAGTAATGGTAAGTTAAATAAAGAAATGTACTTAATGTAACTGTTTTTTGTGTTGCTTTTTCATGTTTTCATTTTTTACAATGCATATCATTTCTTCCCACTGTATGTGTGTCTGTATGTATGTGTACAGATATATATACAGGGTAAGAAATGATAGTGTTGTTAAAGCTTCTAATTCTGTATTGTTAATCATTGTGGCTATGCATTGATGTGTGCTAAATGTATTGTATTTTTAGACAGATGTAAGTTTTGGGCTTCTAGGCCGTACAGTAGGATATGGAAAGCCTTGCTTTATTATATTGTAATTGTTGGTGTACTTTTGACTATGTTTTGAAGTTGTTCTCTGTTAGGATAGCTTTAGTTCATTGTGTAATTGGTATGGATGGTATTTTAATTGTTTAGGGATGTAATTGATGTGTGGTAATTCATTGATGGTGAGTTTATTGTATTAAATAATATACTTCTTGTGATGTATGGCGATTTGAGTGGCATTATTGTATTGTTAACATTGATTTGCAGCGTGTACATGCAGTTTACATGTTATGCTACATGTATACACTGTAAATGCAATGTTTTATGAGGCATGTGAGCCTACAGATTGAATGATTAAATGGAATTTGGTTAGGCAATTGGTTTTTATTTCACTGAAGATGTTATGCATTACTGTTGTAGGCATTGCAGGATGGCTTCACCCCTTAATTACCTTTCAGGTTAGTACCCGATAAGGTGATTAAGGGGTTCAGTGTTATGTTAATGATATTGAAATGTTGTGGCTATTTGTAATGTTGGCAACGGACCCCAAGGATGATGCTGGCGACGGAGACTTCTTATTGATGAGGTTAGTACAATTTTCTTTACATTTTAACGTTATTGAATGTGTTTAATAATGGCCAAATAATGTATTATTCCTATGTGGATAATAGTTATTTGGCACATTATTGTACTGTATGTGCTGGGGGAGGGGGTATTAGGCCCAAGGGTATTTGATAGGACTCCCCTGTGGGTATTTGGTGAGGGTGGTTGGGGGGCTTTGTGGGGAGGGTATGTGGGTGATGGTGGCTTAACCCCTTAATAACTGTAGCGGTTAATAACCGCTATGGTGATTAAGGGGTTAGGGGACATTAATTTGGATGTTGTAATTCTTGTGTTTGTTTTGCAGAAGCGGATGGGGCATGGGCAGGATGAAGATGAGGATGGCCTTCATCGTGGCAGTGGGACATGGGTGAGTGCTATATGTATTTAAAGTCTTTATTGTTGTGTATGTATTGTAAATGGACAACTGCACTATTATCCATTTGTGGATAATAGTCATTCTGCCCATTACTATACTGTATGTTAGGGGGGTATAGGTGTTGTTGGGTATATATATATATATATATATATATATATATATATATATATATATATAATTATTTAATTATTTATTTAATTCGTTATTGTGGGGCTGGGGTGTTTTTTTTTTTATTATTGTGGGTAGTGGGGGTGTGTGAAGGGGGCATTAGCCCCAACGGTGGTTGTTTAGGGCTTGCGGGTGGGTAGCGGGAGGCCTTAACCCCTTCAGGACCGTAGCGGTATTAACTGCTACGGTCGTGAAGGGGTTAAGTGCCCCCGCAACCCCCCCGCAAGTCCTAAACTCACACCCAGGGCCAAATACCCCCCTCACCCATCCCCGCTACCCACAATAACGCTGGCACGGTGGGTTAACCCCTTCATTGCCTTAGCGGTTAGCCGCTAAGGCAATGAAATGGCTTTTAAATGCCTTTTTCCTGCCTCGGATGCATGCCGGGGGGCTCCGGTGCGGGTATCAGCTCCGGAGACCCCCGGCATCAATCACAGGCAGGAAAAAGGGCTGATTTTTCCTAAGTGTCGCCCTTGCCGATGCTTCTCCTTCAGCAAGTTGCCAACTTTAGTTGGCGGGCTGGATTGGCCATAAAATCTCCAATCTGGCCTGCCGATCAGCACCAAAAAGCTGATCGGGGCTTACTGAATTCAGGCGGGAAAAAAAAGTCCCGATAAGTGGCTTATCGGCAGCCGGGTGGCGAAAAATTTTTTTTCGGAAGAAAAGTTGCCGATAATTCCCACTTATCGGGCCTTACTGAATCAGGAGGGCAAAAAACGGCTATAAAATGCCGAAAAAGCCTTATCGGGGCTTACTGCATGAGGCCCATAGTCTCCTTAGATCACTCTCACTGGAGATTGTCCCTGGACCGTCAACTACAGGCCCAAGGCCCAAACCCGCAGCCGTCCTAGCTCTTCCCCACCTCCCTAGCGCAGGCAGAGGCATAAGCACACACTCACTCCTCCCCGCAGGGAAGAACACATGGTAGTGCCCCAATCGCAGGCTCCAAACCTCTGACCTGCCTTCCTCAGAGGAGGAAAATCTCCAAATTTAGGGCGGTCCTGCCCTTAGGTACAGCCAGAAGGCGGGTACCCCCGGTTGTCCCGCTAAACAGGATTTGCCCCTTCTCTGCTGTCCACTCAATGCAGCCCACGGTGAAGGGGAAAACCCCCTACCAAGTACTGCGTCCGTAAATCCAATATTATTGCCAGCCCTCGGTAGAATAGGTAAGCAGGGGGGGTAACCCCACACAGAACCTTGATAATAAGACCTAAATAGCACAATATGTTAACTCACTGAGACATTACTACCACTGTGTATGCAGGGATGCGCAACGTGGGGGGCGCAGATTTTCCCAGGGGGGGGGGGCGCGGCTACGATAAGACGTCCCGCCTCTCCCCAAGGCTTTAAATGAAATGCAGGAGGATCGCCGCGCGGTGCCTCAGCGGCTTCTGTGTAACCCACTTCTTCGAAACACGTCGCCCGTGGTAACCTCTCAGCAAAATGACCGCCTGCGGGGTCACTGATGACCGCGTTGCTATGTCAATTTGACGCCAGAGCCGAGCAGGAGGGGGTTTAGCGTTGCCGGGAGTTGGACCGGCATGGGGGAGCGCAGGTCAACTTTGCGCATTAACACACAAAACCCCTATTGTCGCGGTCACCACTATTATTAGAGGCCATTTTAAAAAATTAAAGATAGAAAAGAACATTTTGTTTTTAATTGAAGATAAAGAAGTGAGTCATAGGACCCACCGATAGCATTGCTATCTTTACAGAATTGTGTTGGATTGGACCATCAGCACAACACGTACACTTTGTTTTCATTTCATATTTGAAACAGCTTCTCGGCTTCTGCATTTTAGCGACTAGGAGGTGTTTGACTGCTGACAAGTACCATTTTGTTTCGTTCGCCGGAGGTAATTTTCTGATTATTGCTACAGTACAAAACCAGTTCTAAGACAATGTTCGTTGACACTGTTTATGATGATTTTTTTTGTTGCCCCGAGCAGGAACCACTGAGGGAGAGTTTACTAGATGAATTTTATCAAGCTTTCCCAGAAAGCTCTGATTCTATTTATTTCATAAGGATTTTAAACATAAACATTTAAAGAAAGTGTCGCCTACAAACACTAAAAACAGAGATAAAGAAATCCGTAGGCCTTTGCCCTAGTAGACGCGACCGGCACGCGACACAACAAACAGGTTCGCCTCAAGCGGCAAACAAACTGATTGCTTGAAACCGACCAGCATACTTCTGTAATAGCGCGACGAGCCGCGCAGGATTTTGAGCCGACAAATGTATTTGATTTTTTCACGCAACGGCCGCGTTCAACGTGAGTACCATTGGACAACCAATGAGGCGAACCTCGATTTTTTCAGCTCTTCTAGTCCTCTGTTTCATCACACACGTTGTCACGCATGTCAAAACGGAGGCCACCTAACTCTCGTGCGACAGCCCTCGCAAACCTGTTTTCGAGGTCTGTCGCGCGCGCGGACGCTTTTACTAGTAACTATGACCCAGGCCTTAGACTGTCCTCTTGCATTATGTGCACTTGCTATTAATTATACTATTGCAGTGCTATTTAAAGTGGTAGACCAAGAATATCCCCACAAATGTGGTTTTTTTTTTTTTTAAATAAATCATTCGGTTACTATGAGAAAATGCTTGTAGAATTTTGTTTTAAACAATTCTGAATTACTTTTTAATGTGTTATAATGTACAAGCATTTTTTGTTTATATAGCAAAACCATTTACAAGCCACATCCCACTTCCTCTTTTGAACAGGCTCTGGCACCATTCTTTTTGAGCCCTGCCCTCTTCTGCAGTGGCACCAACTCGTTATCTCTCATTATCCACCATCCAGCTTAAGTTCTTTCAAATACTAAGCTGTCTCACTTTAAAACTGGTCTGTTAACTTTCATCCCTATAATATATATTTTCTTTAACTGTGACCGCAAGTGTCTTGTATACTAATGTATCAACCCTTTCAATTATTAACTTTGTACCATGTATTCTTTACTCTGTGCCCAGAACATACTTGAAAACTGAAGGTAACTCTCAATGTATTACTGTATCCTGGGTAAATATTTTTTAATAAATAATAATTCTAGCGACTGCCTGGTCACATGATCTCCCACAATCATCTTTGGGGTCCTCTTCGCTCACGACCGCCATTTAGTCAACCCCTGAGCCGCATCTTCACAGAGGAGACCAGATCGATCGCAACTTACTGGTAGCTAATTATAGCAAAAAATTGTGTGGATTGTATTGAATGCACATATTAAACCGTGAATAACTAATTCAATTTAAAAACCGGCAGCTTGACTGCTGCGTTAGACTGGGAATTAGCAATATGTGTGTGTTTATCCTTGTGTTATTTATATTAAACATGGGGTGTTTTATCTACCCCCCCCATTTCAACAAGACATAAAAATTGTGTGTATACACAGGAGCAAGTCCATGTTTTGGCCGAATTTTTTTTTTGCATGGATAGAAGGCCAGGGGGGTTCTCTGGGAGCTGACCCTGTTTATTTCACATCTCCTGCTTGCCCAGTTTATGTACCATCCATCGGTGCTGCCATACTTCTGGTTCTTAAATCTCCTGTGGCAGCCGTGAGCCACCGCAATAGCTGATATCGTGGCTTCCTCTCGACACACGTGCTACGGGAGATTTAAACTCATTTGTTTTCCCCAAGAACATGACACCTTCAGCGGTAAGCTCTAACGCGGTTTCAGCTCCAGACCCCCTGCTTCCCACCTGTGATTACTCCCCTCACCTCCCCCAAAAAATGATAGGCGGAACCATACCTTTAAGTAGCAGGTGGGACAGCTTCATCTGTGGACATTTGACATACACAAAGCAAAGTAGATGTTGATTAAACACCTTTTTGTGTGCTATTTTTATTAAGGCGTTCAACACTTGGCTTTTACTTTTTGAGGGATAAAACATTCGCGGTTTGAAAAGATTGGATATATTTTCAACATGAAGGTTGATAAATGATGGCTTCTTTCGTGACAAACCCCTGATGATTTTTTGTGTTTTTTTAAGCTTGAATTTTGTATTAAAAATGTTGGGGTGTAGAATACCAGAAGGGGAAAACAAAGGGAGCCTGGACAGAGAAAGGGAGGCAGAAGAAAACATATTAAGTTGTAGCCACCATAAATAGATAAACGGTATTTACCTTTTGACTACAAATAGTGCCTTACAAGATGTGCCCATTTGAACTACAATTAAGGCTTTCGAACACACCTATCCTCTTTCGAAAGTAGAGGTTAGGTGTAACAAATTGTGTATCCCTAATAAAACAATCACGAGTTAAAATGCCCTCTTGACATTTTTTAACATTTCCAGTTTACCTCTAAGATGCCTGTTTTTGATTTGGTCAATTTGTAGAAAAATGGGGCCGGGCCTCCGCTGTGAGGGGGGTCCGCCACGCTGAGCTGCCGACAACTTCCGCTCTCAAGAAAATAATCAGAGTCGCGACGGAGCGCTAGCCACACCCCCCGGCGGTTCAGCCATGAGGGCTGAACCTGCCGTGTTGACTTCACTGCCGTCGCCCCCATCACTCCCCTGGTCACCGACCACCCCTCCCCCGTCTTTCCCCTGCAACTCTCTGGCAGACCGGGGGAATTCGGCTGCACGCGCCGCCAGCCTCGCAGCCGTGAGGCACCCCGCAGCAAGCAACCGGGTCCACATCTTAAGGGACAATTGATAGGGATACCCAATTATTGTATTCAGATTTATAGAAAATCACAAAACGTTGCCCTTGCGTCTCGCGCGCAACCATATTCTCTTCAGGACGTTTATTATAATCACAGTAGCATTCCCTCCATCACCAATACGTACACCTGTGAATGTTACAAACTCGTCCTTCAGGCCAAATGAAGCAAACCACCTGCAGGCCGTGATAACAGCGGACTGTTTCCCCGACATCACTGTGCTCTAATTCCCAGTGTCCCATCGTATAAAATGTAATCTATGTGTCCTCAATCAAACAATATTTACTTGTATTATTTAGCAGACCAGTGCACCAGCTTGGTTAAGGAATTTCAGAATCGAAAAAATAAACTCAAGAAACATATGCTTTCGCCCTTTTTTTTTTATTCCTCGTCTTGGCCACTAAAATGTCTTCGAATGCTTTAATTTCCTTTAACTGGTTTTCTGAGGTGGAAGAATCATGTGTTGAATGATAGATCATATCTAGGAGTTATGAATTACAACGTACTTGAGGGATTCTAAGGTAAAGGGCAAGATACTTCAGGTTTTGAAGAGAATGCTGTAATATTACCATTAATTTAATGGCTACACTACAACAAAAAATCTTTCTGGGCACATCTGTTTATATATGAATTCAAAACCAAGAGCCACAGTACGATCCCATTGGTTGTACTTAATGTCTTCTAGAACACTGGGATTCTGATGCTATGACTGGCGTTAATGCGATGGGTGCAGGTCAACTTTACCCGAACTTTACTTTTTCAAATGGTAACATTGTACTTTCAAGAGCAAGTTACAATAACAGACCTGTACAGATCACTACCATTTGGTCCATACATTTTTGTAAGCACTATTTACCAAAGGTAATATTGGTATAAGACTATCTTTATAATACTAGTAAAAATGTTAAATAGCATGCTTTTATCTAAAGCAGTGATGCCTAATTATGCATTCCAGAGTAAATATCAGTGGGAGGACATATGATAAGCATATTACAGTCGAGGCAGCTAAATAGGCCAGTATTTAATAGATTTGATTTAAATCTTGCGAGTCGTTCCCCTGGGTAAAATGCTATAATCTTTAAGACTCGAGTAATAGCTTTTTTTTTCCTCCCCCGAGACTTATTGAGGAAGAGGGAAGAAAGTTTAAGTACCATCCTTTAATTTCATTATTTCACTTTCTGTGTTTGTGGTTCAGTGGGTGAAACCTTCGATACCGTATCCTGAAGACCGCTGTCAAATAACTGAAACTCATTTCACTGTTTTAGGAATGATTATACCAAATATGTGGAATTGACTAAAATGAGCATTGGTATTTGGCTCAACTCAATGCTGTTTTTTTGCTATGAATTTGCACTTGACTGGCTTTGTTGCATGTTTGCTTGTGCCTAATTGCTCTAGCGCAGGTAAATCCTATGCTACATCTGCCATTTCAGGGATTCTCCTACTTATCATGCGTGACATCCGAAGTCTCATCTTTGGAAACATATTATCCCACATAGTTGCAGAACTGTCAGACTGAAAGTACTAAAAGCCGTGAGACACCATGGCCAGTAGTCACCGTGACCTGTCCTCCCTTGTCGGGGCGTCACTGATTTGTATTTTATTTTGATCATTTTATTATTAAACTACACATCTTATAATTGGGGCAATAATAAAATTACAAAACAAATACATAGACACTAATGCGCACAACACACATAAATACTTGTGGAAAGAAGGAACAGGCGAGGGAGCGCCAAATGGTACTGTATACTAGTTGTTTTATTTTATCAAAAATCACAGTTTGTAATTATACGCACTCACCATGGTAATACATTCAGACAAGCAGTTAGATAATATACAGAGTCCCACTCATTTGTAGGCTTCCCGCCTTGTTGTTTTTCCTTGTGAACGCTGCAGTAGGCTGGGGACGGCCAGCACTGCTTCCTCGCACACCGCTCTCCCTCTCCTTGGTGACTTCATTGATAATCCAGCAACGGAATTGCAGAACCTTCCCTAGCGGATCTACCAATCCTGTCCACGGGTTGTGATCCAATGCGGATTTTTGAATGAATCCCGGGAGGTTTGAACCACCCAAATCCGTTTGCAACATTTTACACCGTGAAACGTGTTTTGGGGGGTACACAGCGAAAATCGGAAAACGGATTTGGGCGTATTCGCCCCGCTCTATTGGGTACCCACAGAGTCGAATACCTCCGTAATCACACAACCCTACGCGTTTCAATGGGTCATAGTTTATAAGCCCCTAATCATCCACTTTATATCGTGTTTTAGCCAATCACAAGAAATGACTTGGTCATGCAATTTATAAATTGTAGCTCTCAACATTTATACCCAACCAAGACATTATATTTCCTGAGGGAGTTGGTGCCATCGCTGGTGGAGAGCTGAGGGCTTCGGTGAGCCGGAAGAGAGGGGAGTAGCTCACAGTAAAATCTGTGAGAGGTTTCACAGGTCTAAGTTGGTATAGATCTGCTAACGTTGCCTCTCCATTGGCAGACTTGCCAGAACATCTCTTTTCTTAAAAGCAGCCAGTTCAAGCAATCCCCTACAATATTTTGTTTAAATAACATCAGAATTCTGTTTCTGTGAGAAATACTTGTAGCATTTAAATTTTTACAAAAATATATTTGAATATTTTTTTTGGATGTTTCTAATGTAGGAAGCGCTTTCCAACGTGACAGCCCCCTTCCCCTTCTGATAGGCTCTAGCGTCGGGGGTTGAGACCCCGCCCTCTCTCTAGCGGTGAACTCAATTGTATCTTGTCCTTCTTTATTTTTATTTATTTAAAAGTTATCCAGGACAGTTAATACATTTGAGAGTTCCTCTTCATTTTCAAGTATTGTCCTGGGCATAGATAATAGACAAATAATACCATGGTTACAAATATGAGTTTAAATTAATGAACAGGTATACATTATATACAAGAACATTGCATGCACAGTTAAGAAATTATATTATGGCTTATAAAACAATTACAAGACCAGATTAAAATGTGAGAACGCCTTTGTTTTTAAAGAACTTAAACTGGTGGTGCATGTTGAGAGTCTCCTGGGTAGTTTTCATGTTTTGGGGTGCACGGTAAGAGACGGAAGAGCAGGCTCGGATACTTTGTTGAGCCTTGGGACCAGAACAATCTTTTGGAGTCAGATCGTCAGAGGATAAGTCTGGATGTGGAGGTTGAGGAAGCTCTGTTCGATAGACGGGTAGCTTGCCCAGAAAGTATTTGAAGGCAAGACAGGAAAGGTGAACTTTGCGCCTAGACTCTCGGAGTGTGACCAATCTAGTTCTTTGAGCTTTCGCAGTGATGTGTGTTGTAGTTGCATGGGAGAACAAGCAGATTGAATTGTAGAGGTGTCAAGTTGTTAAGGTGGGTTTGGGGTGCTGATCCATATTACTAATGTCTCACACAGTCGAATTAGGCATTAGCATCTGCTGTGGCAATACTCTTTCGAGCAGAAGCTTAGGGAGGATTTTGTTCCTTAAAAATTACCCCGATGTTTGAGATATGGGGTTCTTGGTTGTCAGGTTCTAATGCATGCCCCGAATGTTAAGTGGAGTCAAAGCCATATGCCCAGGTTTAAAACTAGTGACAAGGGTTTAGGGTGGTGTTAGTTGGTCTGCTAATCTAGGACTCAGTACGTCTGTCAACTTTAAAAATTTGAAGTCTTGGGTCCCCAAATACCATTGTTGACAAGTCTTGTCAGTGTTAAAACATTGGACACCTGTTGGATCTAGCTGACATAGGTAGTACTGAAACCATTTTTAAAGGCGTGCATTCCCGATTCAGAGTCTCTGCGTTTTGTTAAATACAGGATCTGATCATAGTATCCAAGCCTTTGCAAAATCTAGGATATTGTCACCAGTGAGTTGTCCCTGTTCATTGAACTGGCCCAGTCCCATCATATTCAAACTACATTTCCCATAATGCTGTCTTTAAATAGCCCCGGATCAAGCAATTGATTACACGAGAATTGATTGATCGGCAGCTAAGCTAATCACTTGTCATTGTTGCAGATTGTATTTATGCACATAATAATGGAATATAAAATATATCTATTTTTAAACGGCAGGCTTTGACTGCAGCTTAACACATTTTTCACACTGTTTGAACTCAACTTTGTATCTCCCTTCACTTTAGGTTTATACCGTTAGTTTCTATTTCTTGCCTTTGTCCCAAATCATATAAGAATCTAGTAATCTGTTTTGGTCCTTTTTCATTTTCAGTTAATATGAGAGTTGAATATAGCTAATAATGCTCATCATCATAGATCATGTTATACACCGTAAATGACGCCAGGGAGGGCGGTAGATTTCACTATGTTGTCTTCCAAAGCAAAAGATATAGAGGCAGAGGTTGTAGAAACAGCTTGTCCCTTTTGACATCCGAAAAAGTGAATATAAAAAAGGTGTGCTTGTATCAAGTATCAAGATAACATATTCCTGTAAATATATTTAGGTTACCAACTGATAAACGCGCGGTGATGTACGAAGGTTTTCAATTTCCCACTTTGCAGGAACCCTTCTAACCCCTGATTGAAGTAATGTGCAACGGTGAAACGCGTAGAGTATGCCCCAAGATCGATGAGTCCTGGGAATAATTGACTGTCTTTTAATAAAGGTCCCAAACCTGCCTTACCCCTACTGTTCATAATTCTTCTGTTTTTGGAGATGAATATCTGTATTATAAGCCCCTTGTTCCACCACTCAACGGACCAGGGGTTAATGTTCTGTTCAGGACCATGTTGTTCAAAGTTGTCTGTGACCTTTTCCATAATAAGGGTGAGATTATAACAACAACCTGCGATTGCGCTCACGCGTGAACTCAAATTGACTAATGCCTATAAGGCCGCTCCGTGTGCGCGCTCGCATGACGGAGCACGCTGCTGCGACGCGATATTGAAAAGAAAAAAAGTGTGTTTTTCAAGCGGCTGCCACGTGACTCAATTCAGCAATCATGTTAGCTGTTCAGCCAATGAGGACAAACCCTTTTGAAACTCTTCCGCCACCTCCTCAAATCACCTTTCCCAAATCTCCTCCGCATACCACAGATCGCTGGGGCTAGCAGAAGTTGTGCGATGCTATATGCGCGCCGATCGCAAGCGATCTGTAAAATCCCAGCCTAGGCTGCGTTTATAGTCTGGCGTACGCTGACGCATTCGTGGTCGCTGAAAAAATCAAATTGAATTGACTTCCAGCGCTCGCGAACCAGCCATTGCTTTGCTCCGTCACGCCATGTGTCGCACCTACTCTAAGTGCACCCAACGGATTCAATACATTTGTTTGACGCGTCGTCGCCGTCCGCTGGACTCACACGCGCCTAAGGCTGCATTTATAGTAGGTTGCGTGTCGCGCCGCTCAGGCAATCTCTGGCAATGTGATCCGAGGCTACGGGGAGTGTGGCAGGGCGTGGCCGTAGGCATCACAAACAGGCTGGTTTCGCCCTCCTTTTGGCTGCACCACTCACTTGACACCCAGCCGTTTGGCGACAAAATTAAAAAAATGTTGTCGGCTCAAAATTCTGGCCGCTCAGTCACTCTTCTCGTGCTCGCGCTCACTATGGCCCGCCCTATAGACTGCTGCACTTTTGTTGCTGCCACGCGTGCAGTCACGAGCAACTATATGGTGGCCAAACATTCTTCATGTACTCTTTTTACTGTTGCATTTCTAGACCCACCACTAGGGGTCTGGGTCATCTAAAAAACACCTTGCCTCACTCCCTTTTTTAATGTTAACATGTCGTGCCATGGTTATAAAAGGTGTCGGGAGACGCCTAGTTATCTTTGTGAAGGGGTTAAGTGCCCCCGCAACCCCCCCGCAAGTCCTAAACTCACACCCAGGGCCAAATACCCCCCTCACCCATCCCCGCTACCCACAATAACGCTGGCATGGTGGGTTAACCCCTTCATTGCCTTAGCGGTTAGCCGCTAAGGTAATGAAGTGGCTTTTAAATGCCTTTTTCCTGCCTCGGATGCATGCCGGGGGGCTCCGGTGCGGGTATCAGCTCCGGAGACCCCCGGCATCAATCACAGGCAGGAAAAAGGGCTGATTTTTGCTAAGTGTCGCCCTTGCCGATGCTTCTCCTTCAGCAAGTTGCCAACTTTAGTTGGCGGGCTGGATTGGCCATAAAATCTCCAATCTGGCCTGCCGATCAGCACCAAAAAGCTGATCGGGGCTTACTGAATTCAGGCGGGAAAAAAAAGTCCCGATAAGTGGCTTATCGGCAGCCGGGTGGCGAAATTTTTTTTTTCGGAAGAAAAGTTGCCGATAATTCCCACTTATCGGGGCTTACTGAATCAGGAGGGCAAAAAACGGCTATAAAATGCCGAAAAAGCCTTATCGGGGCTTACTGCATGAGGCCCATAGTGAGAAGCCCCAATATAACCGCTAATAACGGAAGGGGAATAGATTCAGAATACCCTTTCAATTCAGCAGAGGATATAGACAAGAAGCAACTGGCTTAACACATTAAAGCACAATATCATAGTTGCAGCCTTTACTCACAGTACATAGAGGCAGATTCTGACAGCTTCAGCGTGACATGGACTCCTGCAGAGTGAACAGCTTCACTTGAGACGACTGGAGGGTAGGTAATAAATCCCAAACGCCAAAGCACGCAGCAAACAGCGGGTCCAGCAAAGCGTGCCCTCAGGCAGTCAGTCAGTGAGAGTAGAGTCCAGAAAGGAAGCCGGTGTACAGCTGACAAATGCAACTTTGGATGGAAATGACCACTTGAAAAATGTTTATTAATTAAAAAACATACAGGTAGAGTCTTGACAGATCCTCTGACATGTTTCACGCACAGGGCGCTTTATCTTTGATAATTGATATACCCTTATCTTTGATAAAGAGGACTAACATATAAATGGCGTCGGTTCTGACATCTAACACTGAAAATTATATTAGAAACGGACAATGTTTCAACTATTGTGACCTACAAATCAAATCCCTATCCTATCCAAATTTAGCGCTTAATATTCAATAAAACAATGCTAAACTTTTTTGCAAGGTGGGCCAAAGTTGTCCACAAAGGGCCAATGTTACCACTGTTTTTGGTATATACATATATATATATAAAAATATATATATATTTTTTTTTAATTAATTAAGGATGTATAATTCAGAAACAAATATCAACAATTAAACTTACATTTATTGCAACACATGACAGGATCTGATTTCCTTGCATTATTTCGATCTGTGTTAGTAGTACCCCCCCCCCCCCCCTGGTTTAGGTAGGGATAAGTTATAAAAAGAACAGAAAAATGGGGAAAGAGTATATAGTATAAGAAAATCCAACACCTTCCTCTCCCATGCCCCAAAATCACTATTCAATCCCTTAACACACCCTAGCACTGCCAAATGCGGCACGCTTTCAGGAGCAGGAAAAGGGCACACATCTGCTGTCTGTTTACTGCTCACACCACAGCCTCATACAAAGTTACCTACCTTTCTGATAATTAAACTTTACAGCCTGCAAACAATTACTCAAATTTGTATTTATACTGTTACTCTTTTTAGCAGGTGATATTAAACTAAACCCAGGCCCCCCATTTTTAACTCTGTCCCATACTCCTGATAATGTCCCTTTCAAATTCCAAAAATAACTATCTGTCGCCCATATCAAGAGTTGAGGCCTGCTCCCCAAACTGGATGAATTAAGGGCAAGGTGTCTTCTGCATAAGCGTAAAGCCATAATTTCCACAGAAACATGACTAACTCCTAAATCCCGAGATGCATCTATCTCCATTCAAGGATAATGAATTTCTAGGAAAGATAGGTCAATGAAAGGAGGGGTGTTATGTTATATTGAAGACGCCTTACAATTTACGTTGCTAAATTGCCCCCTAAGCACAGCTTCTTTTGAAATCATAGTGCTCCTAACATTAAAAAAAAAAAAAACACGCCAATGTTGACCTGACTTAGTGAAATCAAAGTTCCTACGACTCAGTGCCCCAGCCATTGCCATAACGCTTGCCTCCATATCCTACAGACCTGGAAAAGCAAAAATGGGGACAGAAACACTGTCTCAAACTACAGGCCAATCTCTCTTCTCCAAATACAATCCAAAGTCATGGAAAAATGTGTCCACTCCCAATTAAGTGATTACAATACCAAGACAAATTTCCTTAGCCCACTCCAATCCAGCTTTTGTCAAACACTCCATGGTAACTACCTTCTTAAAAGTTTGTAATGAGTTCAAGTCCATAATGGAACGTGTACAACTTATTGATGCAATATTCCTTGATGTTACAAAGGCTTTTGATACTGTCTGGTTTTGATAATGTGTGAGCATTTCTCGTATGTTATTTGTATGATCAAGTGGACTATATGAACCATTTCAATTACCCCCAAGCAACACATTTGGAAATACTCTGTTGCACTGGTCTCTGGACAGATATATAAATTTTGTTCTTTTTGATACTGTTGATCATGTTTTATTGTTAAACAAGCTCCAGTGCTATGGAATAGTGGAACACACTTTAAACTGGTTTCACCGCTATCTACAGTACAATACTGGGTAGATCTCAGTATGTGTCTATCTCAGGCTCTAATTTCAGCCCTATGGATGTCACCTGCTGGGTCCTGCAAAACTCTGTTCTGGGACCCTTACTATTTTCAGTCTTCATTAATGATCTACTTACAGCTTGTAGAGGAGCTTCAGTGCACATGTATGTGGATGACACAATATTATATGCTCACACCCTTAGCCTCTCTGACTTTGGACACATACTTTATTCTGATTTTTCAAGACTTGAATACTCTGGATTTCCCAAAACAAACTGTTTGGGACCAAGGCTGCATTTCTAATTACCAATGACAGAGCTACAGATCAGAACCGATTCTAACACCATTCTACTGCCTGTCACTAGTTTAAAATATCTGGGCGTATGGCTGGACTCCCATTTAACATTTGGGTTGCATATTGATACTCTGACATCCAAAACATACACCAAACTAGGTATACTGTATAGCAGGCCTGCACAACTCGTAAAGCGAGAATTGCCGAACTGCTCCAAGGAAAAAAAAATTGGGCCGCACGGATAAAATCATCATCATCATCATCATCATCATCATCATCATCATCATCATCATCATCATCATCATCATCATCATCATCATCATCATCATCATCATCATCATCATCATCATCATCATCTCTCCTCCAACACCTATCATCATCATCATCATCATCATCATCCTCATATCTCCCCCAGAACCCCTCACTATCAACCTTTGCGATACTCCCCATCTATCTCTCATACCCCCATCTGTCCCCCTCACCCACACACATAATACTCCCCCTCCACATCAAACACACAATACCCCCTGAACACCACACACATCCCACCCCCCCTGCACCTCCAATGATCCCCCCCTGCACCTCCAATGACCCC
>WSYH01010778.1:0-22379 GCA_036426205.1 Ascaphus truei | reverse complement strand
TATTTATTTTCTTTTTCATATTCACGAGTCACACAGCGCTCCGCTCAAATTTGAAAACCTGCACAAGACTCATCTGGACCTGGACAGTCCGCCTCAAGGGTGTAGAGCTGCTTTTTTATTATTGTATTGCACATTATTATTCCTATTTTTTCACATATTGGTGAAGGTCACTAAACACATTTTGTTTATTCATTATAAATTGAACATCACTGTCACTTATATTGTATAATTATTCAACATTTACTTACTTTGAGAAGCGCCCGGTTTTTATTTTTGTTCTTTGTGCTCCAACCCTGCAGCTTATGTTCTGCTTCCTGCTTGCTTTATTTTATTTATTATTATTATTTTATTATTCTATTCTTATTCATTCTTACTATTATACGTTTAATTAACTTGCACATGATGGATAGTTCTAGCACAGAAAAGCTTATTTCAGAGGTATATAAAAAAGATCCTCTTGGGAACCAGCAGATCAAGGCGTACCATGACCTTTACCTGCACGATACATTGTGGAAAGAGATTGTGTGGAATAGTTGCATTCAATTATAGCTTCATGCTTGAACTGTAGGTCCGAATTGTGTACAATGCGTACTGCCACCATGCTTGAACTATAGGCCTCAATTGTTTTCCAAAAATTGTTTAATGCAAATTGACATTTGATGTAATATTGTGTTTTTTCTTTTATTTTTAGACGACGTCTTGAGACACAAGTGGAAGAATTTACGTGATTTAATCCGTAGGGAGATAAAGAAAATCAAACATCCACGCTCTGGGACGCAACTACAAGTGCATATGACCACATATCTTCGTGGCCATTCTTCACCATGATGGCGTTCTTGAAAGAGCAAATGGCACCTGCACGGACTGTCTCTAATCTAGAACACAATGAAATCCCTGAAATCACAGAGAACTCTGCAGCCGCATTAGGGGATGTAAGTTTGGAGGACACTTAGTTCAGTGAAAACCTGCCATCATCAGACCCCCCATCCACAAAAAGAAAGCCGCAAACTGAATTTAAAAAACAATTAATTTCTCTAGAAGAAAAAGAAACTGTACATGATTGCAAATGCATTCAAAGAAATTGCACCTACCAAAGATTCTGATGAAGATTTTTTTTTTAAAGTCAACTGACAGTAATGAAGACTTAGGATCCTATAAAGAAAATGGTTTTGCGGCATGAAATACACTATGTCGTTCTGAATGCGGTTCAAGAAAAATAAATATATTTTTAAATATAAAAATATTTCATAACTGTTGTGCATGCTACTTGAAAGATTTAAATGATTATATATATCCCAAGTTTCAAATGTGTACCACCCCCACCCCCACTCCCCCCCTCCTTAATAAAGTTCTTATTGTTTCTCAATATGTCACCGGTATTTTGATTTATAAAGGGCACAATATTTTAAATCACAACATTTTTATTGAGCTTTTCTCGATAGGGATACATATTAAAGAGTGACACAGGTAAAATCATATTAACATAACTAAATAGACTTGATTAATACAACATACAACAAAAACACTAACATTGTGGGTGGTAATATTAATAAAACAATATGAGCTTTAATAAAAGACAGGTTAACAACATAACTTAAAAATGAAGTTCAAGGGACTACATAATATTTTGCCATGGGATAGCTCCGTCACCATTAAAATAATCCCCGAATGAGTCGCGAATAGTTTTTGCCATGTTCCCAGGGGAATTATTTGCCCGACATCTCGCCAGCTTTGTTGCGGGTATAGGCACCACATCCAATGATGATGTATCACAAGTGCCTTCCAAGTCTATTACAATATTATGTAATACAGTTACACATTTAACAATTCGCATTGCAGGTGGCACAGAAGTTTCTTTAGATTTTATAAGCAATCTCCATTTAGCTGTCATAATCCCAAAGGAGCACTCCACACAGCGTCTCGCTCTGGAAAGTCTATAATTAAATATTTATTTTTCTTTTGTTAATCCTTGCCGACTGTATGGCTTCATGAGGTATTGGAGCAACGGTTAGGCCTCATGCGCTAAAATTACATGTGGTAACTTTTGGGGTTTTCGGCTCAATGGAAAACTTTTCTCCAAAGGCAAGGGACATTTATTGTCTTCTGTAAACCAATAAAGCGACGAGGCTTTAAAGAAGCCACCAGCACTTTGCTTTCCAAATGCTCCTATGTCAACGGCAATAAATTTACAATTTGCGTCTGCTAAACCTTGCAAGACAATAGAATTGTGATGTTTATTATTGAAATAAATGGTGCCTGAATATTTGGGTTGCTTTATACGGATATGTTTTCCATCAATACAGCCAATGCAATTTGGAAAATTTATGTACAAAGTGTGAGTACATCTCTTATCCCTTACTTACATAAAAGCCATTGTTTCTGCAACCTGCACTATTGGGCTTTTTTTGTTTTTTCATTTTCATACTGCCACATGGGGTTTTGAGTGTCTTCATCCCTGGAACTGCCCAAACTGCGGGAGAAATGTCTGGGGAATAACTGAAACCTCAATATTAACAATCTACACATCTTCTGACTGAGTCAGATAAAGGCTTTAAATATCTATTTTTGCTGTAAGTAGAATTGCCCCAAGAGCCAAGAACTGCATCATATCAACATTAAATTAACATACTGCACAATTATTGTTTTTTTATGTTTTTTATTCACATGATGTGTCCCTGATTGGATCGCTCCCTTTCCACTCCAAACCAAGACTATATTACAGGTACTGCCACCACCCAGAGGGGGAGACAGGAACAAGTTGCTTCTGCAACAAGAGGCAAGACTAATATACGAGCTCAAGACCATATCTCCTTACAGACTAAATGAAGATCTGAAATTAGGCTGTTTTCTGTAAAAATCATATACAAATTCTGTAGTGTGAATATTTTTCGATATAGTGATTGTTCATTTGTTTTATTGTTGCATTATCTCATTGCGCATTGTACCCTTTACGCATTTTTCTCCATCCCCCCTTCCCCCCCCCCTCCATTTTTTTTGCATGTTTTATTCACTCATTCACTTTTGGGTGTGTAGTCACACTCGGTGTCCATCTTTTAATCAACTCACAGTCCACTATTGGTTGCATGTGGATACATCAGCACTTTAACCATCTATATATTTGGATGGGCTTGTTGGTACTACAGGCATTAGACATGCCACTTTGTAGTAGACGTACATGTATATATTACGTTTTTTTGGGAGTCTAATATATAGATTACGGTTATTACACCAACACTCTACAAGATAGGGCTATATATATGCTATGAATTACCATGTTCCTTCTGGAATACAGTTATCTATGTTATAGACATTAATCTTATGATTTTGGTTTTATTGTGGGCCTGATTTCAGGTTCACCCATGCATTTTAAGTGTTTAACCTTTGATTACTATGTTTCAGACATTGCCACTATCTGTGCGTGTGTATGTATGTATATATATATATATATATATATATATACATACATACACACACACACACACACATATACACAGACACTCACCGCTGAGTATTGTCTGCTCCTAGCTATGTTATGTTATTTTAATCACGCATAAGTAAAACCTTTCCATTAATTTTAAGGGATGTCAAGTTGCAGAGTTTAATAAGATATTATGATATTAATGTCAAAATAATAGTACTAGAACTTACCTCAAGGTGAGTTTGAGTCTTTCTTCTCTGCGAATTGTGTGACAAAAATTTGTCTCTACAGGGGTTATTTTGTCATTTATCTTTCCCAAAATATAATCAAATGTCGCTATTGTCCTTCTCATGTACTCAAAAACATTTCTTCCATGCTTATGAAGTACCAGGTACCAAGTTGAAAATTCTCCATCTGTTGTTCGCTGACGATTAATTTCATGCACGTTGGTTTCTCACTCATCCAATAACATTGATTTTATGTAAACACTGTCCATCAGCATTAAAATTGTTCTTTTTTTTAATTTTGCATGCTTGGAGAGCACCATTTTCCCTGTGCTGTGCTTTGTGGGGCTTCGTGCAGTGCTTTGACCTGCTGGGCTGTGCTTTGGGTTGTGTTGTGCCTGACATCATGGCCCCACCCCCCCATCATGGCCATGCCCAACCCCCATTTTGGTCACGCCCCCTGCACCTCCGATCGCACCCAACAGACCGCAGATGGCATTTTTAAGCTGTGGTCGCGCCGCCAGGACACCAGAAGCGCGTGCAGAAGCTTCCAGCGGGGACTTAGCCTAATGCTGCTTCTTACAGCACAGGACAGAGCTGTACCAATGTCATGCACTTTACAGTACTGTACATAGCTCCTAGAGTGACAGAACATGGTTTACAGTATGATTAATGTACTGTAGTGCAGTATTGTACAGTACATGTACAGTGTTGTACTGTAGGTAAAAGTGTGGTTTTACTGTACTTGTTCAATTCTTCCTGGTCATTGCAGAGCTTACCTATGATAAGAGAGCCCAACAAGATTAAAAGAGTGGACCAAGCATGGGCATGTATCGCAAGTGGTGAGACTTTTCAGGATATGATCTTTTCTGATGAGACAACTGTAGCTCTTGTGAGATTTGCCACTTTTGCCTTCCGCAAAAAAAGCCTGTCCCTGAAGCCACGGCCCAAGCACCCACTGAAGATGCATGTGTGGGGTGCTATCTCTAGAAGTGGACCAGGATGCATAGTGATATTTGAAGGTAATGTACAGTAATGCACAAAGTCACATGCTGTAGCGTTATGCACTGTAGTAGTGTATTCTGTACCATAATGTAAAGTATTTTAATATTTGTTTTTCTCTTGATCCAGGAATCATGGATAAAGTATTCTTCTAAGAGCAAATTGTCACCCGTATTGTTCAATACATTAGGCATGATTCCCATCTTGTGGTCAGCGTTTCTTCCAAACTCTATTGGTTTGTCTTGGTCTGTCTAATGCTGGGATGAGCGTGAAGGATTAGAAAGAAACTGTTGGAACTGTTGGAAAATGTAATAAAAGTTTTCACTACAGTGCCTGAGACCATGTTTGTGTGTGTGGAATATTTCCGTAAACAGTATGAAAAGCAGACCAAGCCTACCAAAAGTTGAGAATGTTGGTATTGAATAGAAATTCCCCCCCAAAAATTATTAATATTTTTTTTCCGAGGATTCTGACCCAATAAATTACACATGAAAAGTCTAATTATACAGCAATATGCAACATCATTGAGAAATAAAACTTTAGTGATTTTAAAAATGTTAAATTTGTTTAAATAAGAAAAGTAAGCATCACATAAAAAAAACAAATTATTAATATATTTTTTTTCAGGGTTTCTTTGCATGCAAAGTCTAATTACAGGTATACAGCATTATGTAACATCACTGTTCAGTGTCCCATCATTTGTGAGGGCATTATACTGTAAACCCCATTAACCAGGAAGTTGAATAAAAGCATGACACATTTCGTTGTGAAATGTTATTAAAGGTTATGACATAAATCTATCGATCATTACTGTATGTGTTGTCCCAAAAAAAAACCAAGCGTGAAACATTAAAAAAAATCGTGAAGCTGGTAATACTGTATAAAAGTAAAAAAGGCAAAGTATAAAAAAATAGCGATTTTAGAGTTCCATCGAACTTCATCCATACTGTAGCATCATTTGACGGTCGATTTCAAACTTTCATTTAGAAAAAACATTATGCTTTAAGTACCGTATAGAGCTAGTGCGCATGCGTCAACTCATGCACTAGTGCGCATGTGTACAAGCTTTGACCGGCTACGGCAGGCATACAGATACTGTATACTTGTAAGGAATCCGCTCCTGGGTTTTGCTGAAACCTTGTCCTTACAGAACCTTGCAGCTTGTAGGAAAACCTTCCCTTGTACCTGCAATCAGAATCACCTGCTTCTGCTATTGTACTGCAGCCTGCTTCAGGCTGCCTCCTGTGCAGCTCTCTCTCATTGGCTGTCTGTTCTACTTAACTCCTGCCCCGCCCACCAGGAACTGGCTGGTCATAGACTTTCTAGTAACTGTGTTTGCCACAGCCTGTGTTGGGCCTGCCTGGCCTTCTGTCTTAGTTCTCAGTTACTGGCAGACTCCACCGCGCAGCCGCGGTTACACTGAAGCCTCAGTGTTTCTGTCCTGTCTGCAGTACCTGTTCTGTTTTCTCTCCTGCAGAGGCCTACATCGGTGCTTCCAGATACCTGCTGCATATTCTCCTTGTAGAGGCCTGCATCGTTGTTCCCTGCTGCTATCTCCTGCTCCCAGTGGTCTCCACTACTCTCAGCTGTACCCGGCTAGGGGTGCTGTTATGTGCTGACGCACTGGATCCCCTATTCTCTCCTGCAAGGCCTACATCGGTGCTTCCAGATACCTGCTGCATATTCTCCTTGTGGAGGCCTGCTCGTTGTTACCTGCTGCTACTCTCCTGCTCCCAGTGGTCTCCCCTACTCTCAGCTGTTACCCGGCTAGGGGGTGCTGTTATGTGCTGACGCACTGGATCTCCTATTCTCTCCTGCAGAGGCCTACATCTGTGCTTCCGGATACCTGCTGCATATTCTCCTTGTAGAGGCCTGCATCGTTGTTACCTGCTGCAATCTCCTTCTCCCGTGGTCTCCACAACCTCACAGCTGTACCGGCTAGGGGGTGCTGTTATGTGCTGACGCACTGGATCTTCTATTCTCCTCCTGCAGAGGCCTACATCGGTGCTTCCGGATACCTGCTGCATATTCTCCTTGTAGAGGCCTGCATCGTTGTTATCTGCTGCAAATCTGCTCCCTGCTGCAAATCTGCTCCCAAGCGTCCTGTTGCCAACCCCCAGCGATATTGTTTACCCAGCCTTCTCCTATCCTGACCCCGGCTTGTCCACGATTATCCTGCCTTCTCCAGTCCGACCCTGCTACGTACGACCACGAATTCGCAACCCGGATCAGGCTTCGTGCCTAAGTCGGTGTATATCTTCCCCCCCTCAGCCCCGCGTTCCGGTCCAGGTTTGTGGTGAGCCACGTCCGTTACATACGTGTAGTCTGTACTTTAGTGTATACGTGTCATTGGAATTAAAGTTACTACTGTATAGTATATTATTTATCTTCATTATATTCCTTGACAAACGGGTGGAGATGACCCAATGTCATTTGTGTACAGCATTGTGCGTAACAGATGGGATCACTTATGTAATCAGCATTAAAGTTGACAGGTACCTCTGAGCTGTAATCAGGCGGGTCATGTAGCCAGGATTGTGGTTCACCATGTTTTCAGTGACAGATGGCCCGTTATTGCTATAGTATTGGTAAGCTGGTGGTGACCGGGAAGTACGAATCTTAAATGGATTAAACCCAACCTTTCTCCTTTTGAAGTCACCATGAGCAAACATACTGTACCAGCAAAAGATGGAGCACTGACCAATAACCTCTGGTACTTCCCGAGAGGGGCTGTGCGAAAAAAGCAATCGTTTATAGTTAAGCAAATTTTTATAAATGCTTCCACTCACGATGGTTCGGTGAAATTTCAAGAAATCATAGTTGTCAATGATATAGCCATAGATATGCTAAGTCGCCATCTTATCTGTTCCAGCATTAATTGCAGAAAATATTAATATGCATAACTGCAGCCTGGTCTGTTATAAACTTGACGATGCACTGTTCATTGTATGTCCTTCAGCAATTGCATAGCAATGTCAAATAATGTCCACAACATTCTGTTTTTATATTTTAATGTGAAATGCCTAAATTTGATATGTCTTCAGCGACCAAGGTCAATTAACAATAGATCACAGTAATAGACGTAGTTTTTATCTGTTTTTTAAACACCTGCACATTGACATTGACCCATGTACTATACTATGTAGTCTATGCAGAGATTCACTTTTGCCTTCTTGCAGATACAACAGAACTGCACCCACAAATCAGAATCCAGGTAATCCAGCTAATCAGCGGCAGTAAACACATGGTATTGACAACATTCACGGGAGATGATCGAGTGAATGCCGCGTGATACAGCAACTTCACAACGCTGGTCTGAGAAATGGTCAGATAACGGTCGCTGCATCTGTACCTTCCCTGTGATGTAGTTTTGCAGGAAAACCTGTGTGGAGAGCTTGAGCCCAGCCCTGAGCAGGTTCATTCAGATGAGACTGTCCCTATTAACCTGCTCAGCTGGCTCGTTGGCTCCTTTTAAAAGTGTGCAGTATTGACGCAGGAAGATCTCTAGCACAGAGAGAGAGCCTGTGCTGCCAGAGAGATCCCAGGACGAGAGACTCTGATCCGGCAACATTGTTCCCTGGACCTGCCAAGGGAACAGCCCACAGACCAACACAACCATGGACTGACGTGAACATCCTCCCTACAGGTACCCCACTTTGGACTTGCGTCAAAAGATTGGTAAAAGGCCTTGCCTTCCAGCCCTCAAATAGGGACTGCTGAATGTTAGTGTCCTTGCCAACATGGGTTAGAACATGTTATTTTCCTGCTCTTGTCTGTTTTCTGATATGAAGCTGTTTTCTGTTTAAGCTGCGGGCTAATAAAGCATATGTTTATTTTTCACATTTCTGGTGTTCTATCCTCGCACACATCTCTTACAGCTTCCCCCCCCCCCCCAATCTACTTCCTCCCCTCGCTGAGCCCTGTCATACGCCACCTCCCTAATTATCTCCTTACCCGGCTGGACCCCGTCAGCTTCACCCTCCTCACAGGTAAATTCCTGTAAGCCCTTCCTGCAGTTCATATGCTTATTAACCCCTGCCCCCACACACTGCCATTAACCCCTCACATCAATACTCCCTGTCCTACTGTGGGCCTGGAAGGGGTGTTGAGTTTTTTCCTAGTGCTCACAACATAGACAAAAATACTTGAAATGTTAGTTGTGTTTTGTTAAATATGGCCTTAATAATGGTACTTTTGTCATCTTTATCCAAATTGTGTTCCTTGTCATTTTCGTGGCCTCCAAAATCTTCAGTGAGCAGGTACAGAACAACATGGCCACCAACTACGTTTGGGGAGCCCCGTATGGAATGCACAGGCTGTGTTCAGCAACCCTATGTACAGGCATACCCCTCTTAAGTACACTCCTTTAAGTACACTCGCGAGTAGTACATACTGCCCAATAGGCAAACGGTAGCTCACGCATGCGCCCGTCAGCACGTCCTGAACAGCAATACCGGCTCCCTCCTGTACCGAAGCTGTGCGCAAGCGGGGAGACTATAGAGCCTGTTACACATGCGTTATTTACAGCAGTTATGCACGTATATGACGATTGCCGTTCAGTACATGCATCAGGTGGGAAAAGGTAAGTGCTTCACTTAAGTACATTTTCGCTTTCATACATGCTCCGGTCCCATTGCGTACGTTAAGGCTGGGTATGCCTGTATTCAGTGGTGTCCAAATCTAATAGCCTTATATCTAAAAATAAGAAGGAGCGCTCATTTTAAAATTGAAGTGCCTCGTGTCATAAGCTTGTGTATGTAGGGATTGGGGACAAACACTTTATAATTGCAGCAACTATAAGACAAAATAAAATCATGACATGACATATTTTGGGAGTAGGCTGTTATGAATAAACAAATGTTATTTTATGCCAAATAAAAAAATACTACCATAAAAGTTATATCACTAGCAAAGTTCAGAAACGTTGATAATATAGATTTACAGAGTTATCATTTTCTAGTTAGAAGCATTCATTATTGACAGTGGGTAGCTTTACTGTACTTTAACAATTGATGGTTACGCTGGTTTGAAGTGAGGGAAGTTAAAGTACATTGACACTTTTGCTTTAATTGAAAATCAAACTTCATATCGCATATTTCCTTACCGTCCATATACTTGCCATTTCCAGTGGCATTGGAGTAAAAACCAGAAAAAGCTCATTCAAGCTGCAGTCTCACTTACATAATATTATTGCAATAAAGAAGGTACACCAGAGGCAATCTACAGTATAAGATTTGTTTGGCCTAGGAAGTTGAACGGCACTAAACATACATTGTTACTGCTGCTCACACACATTTCAACAGCTTTCTTCCTCCTCTTCTGCCAGAATACCCTATCTGTTTGCAGCAGCAGAACGTGTGTGTTTTTTCTAATAGGAATCAAGTGTGTACCCTGGAGCTGAACTACGTTCCTGCTTCCCGAGATACATACCTCCGTAGGGGTGCCGGAAGCATTTCCAGAGTTTAAAGCTCCTGGTCACGCCGGCCAATAGAAGCACAAGGATGACATCACGGCTTCCTATTGCCTACGTGACGTGGGACTTTATCCGCCATTTCGATAACCACACACAGCTCACCAGAGCTGCTTCCAGCACCCCCTACAGAGGTAAGTATCTAAGGAAGCAGGGGTCCCCGGACTGAAATTAACTCAGTTCAACCCAGATACACCCTGCTTCAAACCTAAAAATAAAAATAAAAAAAGGAAAGCAAGATTCTTGCTTTAATGTAATCTAGCTCTGCTGTTATATTTGTGCACATGTCGTCTCTCCCTCTGGGAGAACTGGGTAGGCTACGCGGATGTAGTGCTGGTACCTACGAGGGAACAGGAGAGAGATTTGCCCCGGATAGTGTGGGGGAACAGGACAGTCTTTTTGGGTATCCGCTGGTTCTTTTCCTCTTGTGGCAGGGCCTCCAGACATAGTGGGGTTCAGCGAGCTAAGGCGGACCCACCATGACAACTTTACCCCCGATACCTCTGTCCAACAGACTGCCGCGAAGTCAGAAGTATAAATGAGTATAGTAGGGCCTGATTGAGGCTGTCAGGAACAGAGGTGTGTCCTGAAGCAGGGGTAGCACCATGTTACGTAGAGGCCCGATCGCTCGGTTGGTTACCACTGGCGTGGCACAGGGTTGGCAGGCCACATTTACTGGGTCCCCCAGCTTTGGCATCGGTGCCGCCATCTCCCCCAGGCAGTCTGCAGTGAGTGCACACATACCGTAGAAATTGCCGTCCTAAACGGTTTCCACCAGGAAGCCTCCTGGCAGGGAATAGTTTGGTGAGGTCTTGCTCTGAATGATTGGGTCAAAGTAGAGGTAGACACGGTAAGAAAAGCAAAATTTTGCAGTAGCTCCTTACTTGTCCACAGCGCCGCAGAACTGAAGCTCCACAGGTGTGGCAAGCCCCTCCCATGCTGAAACAAAGTCCAGGATTGGATACCAGTTATTTGAAGGTGCACAAGGTCCCCATGGCACTTGTGAGAGGCCCATCCCTTGTAGAACAAAGATGGGTTCATGCTCCCGGATCATTTTCCCCCCGGGTATGCCCCAGGAGCACAGTACGTCGTACATGGTGAACGGGATCCCTAGAGCCTGAAAAGTCCCGTCCCAAAACACAATTAGTTATGTGTTGGTACCCCAAGTGTCCTCACAGTAACTGTAAGGCCCTGCCCATGTTCAGGAAAATGATGAAGGGTAACACGCTCCCCAGTATCGTATCTCGGGGTTGCCCCAACTAGCACGTGCATTGTGCACAGGTGCACAGGGTCCTCATGGGCATGTTAAGGTTGTCCTGTCCCTGTCTGGACTACACGAAGGGCAACACCTCCCCGTACAATACCCTCGGGGTGCGCACCAACACAAGTCTTCTGGCAAGGCTTAGGCAGCGCCTCCCCGTGCTGCCTCGGAAGACTACCCCTCCTTGACTCGGATGGGTGCTCGGGGTCCCTGTCCTGTCCTGCTTACACACACCTCTCAGCAGCGCCTCCAATTGTTTGCATATCTCCCTCCTCCTCTGGGAGAAACTTGGGTGAGGCTACGCTGATGTAGGCTGGTTACCTGCGAGGGAACAGGAGGGGATGATTGCCCACGATGGTCTGGGGAAAGGACAGTCTTTTGGTGATCGCTGGTTCTTTCCTCTGGCTGAAGGCGTCCCACATGACAACCTTTACCCCCAATACCTCTGTCCACAGACTGCGCTGAGCCAGAAGTATAAATGGGATATCTTTAATATAGCAGCCTCTGGTGTCATTACAGCGTATCTTCAGTTGAAGGATGATCCCGGCTTCTGGGTTACTGGCCTGCGTGTAATATTGAGGCTGGCTAGATTAGCTTTGCCCTCAGCCCAGAGGCTGAGCACATGTCTCCCCTCCCAGCCGGAGGAAAACGTCTCAACACTTTCCCTACCCCTGTAGGGGTCAGTCTTTGAACCACCTGAAGGTCTACCCCTAAGGGGCTGAACTTCAATCTATAATTAGGCACTTCCTTCCTGCAGCTCAAAAGTATCTGTACCACCATTGGCTGCATCACGATCCATGTGGTCATCTCCACCCTGTCACTCAGGAAGTCAGCATGAGGAGGGGAAACCTCATAGGATACCTGTCACTGTCACATCCGGATGGGCAACCCTGTCGCCAATGCCACAAGTGGCGAATTGTCCATGAAGTGTGGCGAATTTGTATTTGCCATCTCCCAGTGAAATAAACTTTTTCCTGACTGCGTGTGCTGGTTTCCGCTTTCGAATGAGTCATTGACACCAACACGCCATCCAATTCTCCCCCTGCCCTTAGAGTTAGACCGACCATGAACTGTTATGTAATGACGCAGTAAACGAAAAGCATGGTGTGGTATTTCACTTCTCATTCGCCACACTTGTGGCTACATTCAAAATAGGTTGCGCACCTCTGGTCTACTTCTTATTAGAACTTACATGACAAGGAGGTAAGAGATAGCGGACTAGCCTGGTGAACATTGATGAACAAAGAGGAACCTTGAGTGGAGGAGACTTGCAATGCATTTCTGGTGAACCAAAGTTGGATTGGACATACATTTAAAGGCACAAAGTTATAACTATACAGTATACATTATAAGGTATATTTTAATAGGATTGCTGAGTTCATATCACTGATCATTTAAAAAGTTTTAATAGTTACTGAAGTCAGATATTCCAAGGGAGAAAAGGAAAGGACATTATCTCATCAGCCCATTCACCAATACTTAAATAAAACCCTTCCACATGAGCCTATGGACCCCGGGGCAATCGCAGATCGTCCCCCCTACTCTGTAACTAGGGTCTGGCTACATGACTTAGTGGTGGGTCATACTGCTGGCAAACAGGAGGGCCTGATTCCCACGATGGTATGGGGGATGCAGGACAGTTTTTGGGGTGGATGCCTTCGTTTCTCTTTTAGTGGGGCAGCGCCTCCATCTCTAGTAAGCCCCAGGGAATTGTGGGGTAGAATCCTTAGAGAGTATTCCCACACAGGGATGAGAGATTCCAGTCTCACACGGTGAGATATCTTTAAATAGCAGCAGCAGCTCTTTATTCCACAGCAGCAATCCCTGCTGATCCCCTAGATTGGCGCTCCTTCAGGATGGTATCTTCCACTGCCACCACCGTGGGCCAAGGGCACCCAGGGTGGGACTAGTCTTTTCCCTCACCCCCTAAGCAGGGTGAGAGGCATTGGTCCACCTCACTACACTGTAATTTAGCAGCTCTACTCAGAAGCTGCTCATCTCCTTTCCAACTGTACACTAACTAATTGCACACTCCAGCCAGTGTCACACCTCTTCCAGACTAGACAGACAACTAATAGGAAGTGCATGCTCTTTATGATTTCAGCAGGCCCCTCCCCGGTGTCTCTTGCTTGACACAGGGTCAGGTGACCTACCTCCACCATTCAGGCAGTGCTTGAAGTGGGGGAAAACCTATGATAACTCTGGCGCTGCCCTACCAGGGCTTATACCAGGAGCAGGAAAGAACTATAGCCCAATTTCTTACCAGGGTACACACAAAAATATATTAATGGGTTAAAATTAAACATAAATTCAAAGGGAATACTGCATCAGAATTGTAACCCTATTTGCCAGTAAGTACCCAAACCCTCAGGAGCCAATTCCTTTCATTTTACATTTTATAAATGTCACATAGGCCACAGTATATCTCTAGTGTTCACCCAGTAGAACAAATTACATTTGTTGCCAAAAGAAATGTTTCTCTTCCAGGAAACAGAAATTTGTACAATAACAAATACTAAATATGAGTGGCAGTTTGCTAACTGCCGTGGAGGTGTTGGCCATCAATATAATTTATGAGGTATTAACACAAGTGGCATTATAATCTCCCTACCAATATATGGAAACTAATGCAGGGATTCACTAGCTCCTATACCGGTTCCCATCCTGCAATCCCACAAAACTGCCACATACGGAATGGCACCTAACGTAGCATACATGCGCTAAACAAGCTTAGGGCTCGCTCAGACAGCTGCTATGGCAGTTGCTAGCGTTCGCGCTCCCGGCCGCGTGCTCCTGCGCACATGCAATCTGTGCTCAAACAGGCAGGATCAGATCGCAGGGTTTGGGGCATGCGGGGCGTTTACCAAGCGCTCACGGAGCTGGTTCGCCTCTTTGCTGAACCAGCTCGCGTCACGCAACTATCCCCCAAATTACAATTGGGTTGTGCTGGCAAAATGTAGCAGCAACCAATGCTGCACTTTGCCACCGGGGATTTTTCAGTTTGAAAACTCCCACGCACAACCCAATTTGCGACGGACGTGCGCGCGCACGTTAGCGCGCGCACGTTAGCCTTCTCACGCCGCTCGCCTTCTGTCGAGCTCAGGTCATCACCCCCATAAAGAGCTACATAAACAGCATGGTACATGTACATTAACACGTATATTATTAAATACTAGTGGCTCTCAGCGTTATTGAGTGTTTTTCAATTAATACTGGCCAATTTACAGTACTTTCGGTTATACTGTTGAGGCGTAACAAAATCTGACGATACTTTATCTCCCTTTAGACTTTGTGTACTGAACACGGAGTAATACCAGCTTTGGCTAGGGGAACAGATTACCCTACGTGACTGTACGCAAATCACTGTACCTCAAACTAACTCTCCTACACTGATCCAATTAAGCGATACAGTTAAAATTCCATTTGTGATTAGTATATACATAAATGCCCTTGAACACCATGAGTTTGAGTTAAATGGCCCCTGATGCATTCTGTCAGTTCCGGTACACAAGCCTAACAAAACTCAGTGATCACTTGCCAAGGTTATCACGTTGAATCCTCTGTGAGACCTGAACTGAGTTGCAGGCCAAAAATAAATATACACAATAGAGGTTTACTGAGGACACGTTCACCACAGAGCAACAGTGATTCTCTAAGTCAAGTGAAAATGAAAAACTGTCGGTATATGTGTTTACGTGTGCTGTTCGCTTCTGCCTGACTCGTATGCATAACTCAATAACAGAGGTGCAGGTTATGTGCACAGTTCGGCATAGGTTTTCTGCCAATTCACACACCTTCTTTTTTGTTTAACATACAGCAGACATTATTGCACCTGTTAGCTATGGTGGGCGTTAAGTCCGGCGCGTATTTAACGGTATTGCTTTGAAACAATGGTTAACACAAGTGGCATTAAACGCATTATTTTGTGCGTTAAAGTGTTAAAAAAAAACTTCTGCTACCTCTGTCAAATGGATGTATGCCTTCTGTTACACGTACCAGGCTATAAATCAAACATTGTATATGAAGTATAAACATTAGGTTACCATACAACCATATAAACCTCTACAACTCTCCAGTATACTCAGAAGCAAATTTTTATATCCACATGCTATTACTATAGGAAAACATTGTTACAAAGATATCATGAATACAAGTATAAGGAAATGTTTATGTACGCCTCCGGCTGCTACTTATTTCCTTGGGCCCTACCAGTGTAAGCCCTGTTAGGCACTTACCATGCGAATCAACCCATGACGTTCTTCATCACTAGTGGCGATTCTCTAGCTGCTACATCACATAGGATTGGTGTGATGTCATTGACTCTTACACAACTGAACTTCTACTACACAATACTGGAGGCAGATCTATGCAGTAGAAGTTACGTTTGTGTATGCGTCAATGACCACACCAATCCTATGGTGGCGAGCTGAGAATTCTTCTAGTGTATGAGGGTGGTGGTTCAATTCCTGCATGGATGGTAAATATTAGTAGGTGGGAGGGGGTTATGTGTCAACCTTGGAGATGTGTCCAGGACTACCTGATGAAGAGAGAGAGCGCAGATGCTGGGTAAGTCCCACGTGGTGGTCATTTCGCAATCCTGGTTATTAACATGGTCTCATTATGTGGGCCTGAGCACAGACTTATAACGGGTTCAGATATTATATGTATATTTTGGGACACTCAACCACCAGTGGCAGTCAAGTTGTTGCAAGCTCACTGCCACTAAAGAATTTACAAGCTGTTAACTGTAACGATAGGCAGATGAAGTACTCCACTTTTTTACTTGTATGTCAGAGCACCATACTTTTTCTCATATTCTACATTCCGTTCTCTGTAAAGAAATGGTATTTACTTCAGAAGAGTCTCTGACTTTGGGCCATATTGACAAATCATTAGACATTTCCAGTGCTGGAAGGCACCTAATGGTCCACTCAAGAGAATTGGCTGTAATCTTAACCAGTTATAAATCTTTCTAACAAAGTTTAAAGCAGCGTTCCTGTTTTTGTTTTTTAGTTACATGAACTAGCGGGTCCTCGCAGCTATTCATGGTTGCCTGGACTCCAGAGATATTGAGTATTTTTGGGTCGTATATGTCATCTCCTGATAACTTGCACTTTCTATTGGCTCGCCATCACAAGCCTCCCTGCCACGGTCATATTGTGTTCTCCCTGTTCAGTGTAGTTATTACTCCCCCCCCCCCCCCCCCCCATACCCAGGTTGTTGGATTTCTTAATATCAGTCATGGTACCATTTGTTTTTTCAATCACTTTTTTAAATCTCTTATAGTATTTTCACATAAATTCCATTTTAACACATACATTGTCAAGGGTAAGTAGCTCTTAACCCAGACTAATAGTATTGTACATTTGGAGCTAGCAACATATAGGAGGGATACACCTTAAAACAGAGACAAAAAAGATAGTAGGAGAACAACATATAAACCGGGGGTGGGGGTCCAGACTAGGGGGGGAGAATGGGGGGTCACCACATTTGGAATCACTGCATTACAACATATCATATAGTTATTATCTGGTCTTACACTTCTAACATTTCATGATTAAGACACAAGATTTACCGACCCCCTCGCTCCTTACATACTGTACATAGCCCTATGATAAAGGGATCCCACGCCCAGAATTAATCATGGAGTCCTGATATTTGGTATCTCGACCCCAGTAGTGTATCCAAATTAGCCTAAATATTTCTCCCATAGGGTTGATTTTGGATCAGTCCATGCAATACGGGATAGACCCTCTCTGTCTGCACCACGCCAACATTTGGAGAGATATTTGGTCTATAAGTTTAAGTTAGGTGGTTTTTATACCTCTGTACAGGTTTATAGTAGTTTTCTTTTAGAACATGCCACCACCTCCCAGATGTCCCACCAGTCCCCCGTCAAGTTCCTCCCTAGGTTCTCTCTCCCAAGCCAGCTATTCTATAACTTGTCTTGGGTGCCTAGTGTATTACTATGTTTAAGGAGCACATGAGGCTCCACTCACGGCCGTGAAGCACGCCACGACGCCTCCTGCCCGCTGGGGGAAGTGCGTGCACCCCGCCTCCGCGCATCGCACCCACACCACTGACGCACCGCCTCCCGCCATGCACGAGCGCCCCAGGCACTCTGTTCCCGACTCTGCCCTTGGACACTCTCAACCTCGCACACACCACCTCACGCCTTGCATTCAATACTCACCTGAGTGGCACCACACCTGTCTTATCCTCTTCTTCCGCGTTGCTCCACATGTCTGACGTCATCCTTGCGACTCTCTCATTGGTTCCTGCCCCTTATATACTGAATTCCGCCCTTTCTGATTGCACAATACTTTTGTCCATCAAGCTTGCAAAACCTGCCGTTGCTGTGTTCCTTGTTCTGTGCCTTTCATTGACCCTAGTCTTTGACACCGACTTCTGACCTTTTGTACCCCATAGGAATGCACTATAAGGGGTACTTGGTTGGAGTGGCACCGCAAGCTTTGCGGCTAGCACTCCATTTCTTCTTTCTTCATTAAATCCCATCGATACCTGTATTTGATGCTTCTCAAATGGAGGTAGTGTCCAGACAGTTCCGTCTTTTCTGTAGGTCGGGGTGCTAGGTCTGAAAAGATCTGTAAAATATCTTCTTTCATTGTTAGCTGTGCAGTCGCTCTTGGCAATCCTTCAAAATGGCTCTTTAGATTTTAGCAAGGAGGCTGACCATACATTCTTGGTTTAGATGGTCGCTACCTTGTGTTTTAAGGCCCTAATGGGCTCTGCTTGTCCGTCAGCTCTGGTGAAGCTTTTAAAGTAAACTAGGTTTGGATATGACTCCAGTTACCTTTGCTATTTCTTCAGAATTTTTAATAACGCAATTATTGCGGGCGAGATCTGTTTTCGCTATCTTCAGCCTTTTCAAGCAGGACTCTCTTGTCTGTTAAAATAGAGTATTTCCTGATCAGCCCCACATTCTGCTCAGTCTGAACATTGTGCACTTTCTCTAGACTGGCGTTCCACAGCATCCTCCTTTCCCAGAGTTCAATCAATTCTGGTTTTTTTCCATATATCTGTCATATCGGTATGAATGTCTCCTTTATTCTGTTTTAAGGTCTTGCATCAGGCTAGCTTATCTTGCCTTGTCAGAGTTTGTTGTGTCCTCCCTCTCCTCTACCTCCGCGTGTCTACTGACCGCGTTGGAATCCGCCATCATGTTTCACTTCGCGGTAGCCGATGTCAGCTTCTTGAGCGGTCCATCGTGTGCTTTAGATACCATCGCTTGAGCGGCATGGGCCGACTGCCATAACACTTAACACCAAAAAGGAGGACAGGTGCGGAAAAAAAAAAACCCCCTCGATCGGGCCCCTGCCCCCAACCTCCCTCTTCATTCCACCTTTTCTTTATTTGTTTTTTTAGTGTTTGTGTCTCGTTCTTTGTGGCGTTCATGGTGCTCCACTACCTCGTAATCACAGTGCTTCTTTTTCCTTTTACCCTCCTGCTGTTTTTTTGGGGGGGCTATCTTTTGCTTTTTGTGGAGGGTTTAATACTTAGATTTTTTTTTTCTCTTGTTTGTAATGTCTGTGGGGGGAGATGTGAGATGTAGGCTCCTCTTCCTTTAGCACACTTTTCCCCAAGCTCCATTCCTTGGGTCTTCACCCCTCCCCCCCCCCCTTGTGATTACCAGAGTCCTGCAACTCCTTCCTCTGCTAATGCTGTCCGCCCCTGATCTGCTTATTTTTGGCCGCCCGCAAAGAAGACTGCCACAATTGGGTCACTACCACTACAGGGGGTCTCTTGCATGGCCCGCCACCCGCAATCTACCGCCTATGCGCGATCCCTTGCAGCCATTTTAGAATTAACCTTTCATCTTCCAATCTCCTATTGGAGGTTGACAGGCTTCCAGTTGGGGCCCGACCCACTTCCACAGCTCCCGCAGCGCCTCACACCGGAGAGCGGCGCAGAACATGCCATACCGGCCACAACCCCTTTCAGGGATCGATTACCAGGAGGCGCGCTGTCAGGTCAGCGCCATTTTGTGGCTTCATTCTCGTCTCCAGCTGCTACACGCGCTTGGGGAGTCAGAAAGTGTACGATTTTAATCTCAAGTTCCCGGGCTTTTGCTCCTATAGGGTGTTCACGTGGCACCTTGCCACACGGCGCGTGTTTTGGGGCGATTTTAAGCGTTTAGAGGGGTATTCCACATGAGGCCCGGAGCTCATGCCCTGACGCTTCACTACGGTACGACAGCTGCCACATCCCCCTTTTCAACACTTTTACATGGGTATGTAAAATGATTATGGTTGATTAAGAGGTTTTCAGTTTTGGCGTCTAAATTTTTTTTTGTTTGGCCTTTTACCTAAACACCTGTAATTTGGGTTGTGGATTATAGGGATCTAATCTGTGCCCAATTAATATAATTAAAATATATTGTATTCCCCAAGGTAAACACGTGTTAACTGAATTGTTAAGCCCAATGTAACGGAGTAGGTAAACAGGTCCAGTAGTCGCTGTGCGGGTAGTGCGTTATGTCTCCGTCATGTGTTAGCCTGTAGATCAGTACGAGTCTGTGGTACGCTATTGAGCGCCGTAGGTAAACCGTATGACCAGTACCTCAAATAGGAGGCAGCACATTCCCTGGCTCTTAGAAGACAATCATTAGCCTGCAGTTATGGGGATCCGCGACGCTGTGACGTCAGAGTAATTGGTGCTGCGCCAAGAGAATGGAGGAACAGAGTTCGAGTGTGGAGTCTCCACCGGACTCCAATGTGAGTGCAAGTCTTGCAGATTCTACTCTTCCTATTGTAATAAATTTACGGTTTTATGCTTTGATGCTGCAATTTCTCTTTTCTATTTTTTCATTAGGTATTTTCATGATCCAGCTAAGATCCTTAGAGCAGTCTGCCTACCTCCATAGTGACTGTTTCCGAAATTGGACTTCCATGTTCATCTACATTTGCGACAGGTTTGAAGGTTTTTTTTAAGTGTTTACACGTATTTTTAATGTATTACTATTTTTGTTGTTATATGTATCTTTAGTACATTGATTTTATTAATTTACCCCTCTCCAAAACTCACCTCATTATTATTTCACCCATCTAATTAGACTTCCCAAACAACAGTGTAAGCGCTGCTTTCCATTTCTTGTGTGTGTGTGTTTATTAATATATATTATATATATATAATATATTAATATATATATATATATATATATATAATAATATATATATATATATAATATTAGTATATTGTGTGTTCAACCATTGCACAGAGTAATACATTTTCCAGAGTGAATATAAATATATACAGCTGAACCCCTTATAACGCTTTCCTTGGGGTCTACAGAATAGACCGTGTTATAAGGTCACTTAACTTCGAGCACAAGGAGGGACAACACCATTCCCCTACACCATGTTGGAATTTTTTTCCTATAAACATTGTTGTGTGTGTGTTGTGGTGTGTGTGTGTGTGTTGTTGTGTGTGTGTGTGTGTGGTGTGTGTGTGTGTGTGTGTGTGTGTGTTGTGTGTGTGTGCCGTTAGTAAATCATTGAATGTTAAAAAGATGCTTTTAAATCGGGAGCCATTTTAGACCATGTTATAAGCAGATCCGCGTTGTAGCGGTTCACGCTATAACCGGTTTGAAGAGATTACATACATACATACACTACATACATACATACATACATACATACAATCCTCATTCCCCCCCACCTCCTTCTGTTACATAAAGGATCCGCCCGGTACCCTCTTTGTTCTAAGGACATGTTAAACAGATTATTCTGCATTATAACAGTATTTAAAATAAGAGTAGAGTAGTATTATCTGTGTGCCAGTGCAATGTGAACATCGGCTGCTGGTTTTTGACAGCAATGTAGCGATATACTTATATCCCCCCTAAGTCCCAAGGATGAACAGTAATTACGTTTTGCCTTGGGTTGAACCAATGTGGATCGATCTAACACAGTAGATTGAGGTCGGGAAGGGAGCTATTTTGCCCCCCACCACACTCCCATCTCAGATTTAGAGCTCTTCATACAATCGTTATTTCAACTTCACATTTTCTACCATCTTCAGATCGATCCTAGCCGTTCGTACCATGTTCGTCTATGTCTATCCGTTGTGACGGTGCCAATTCGGGGGCTTTATCACACCCTTTTCCCATGCCCTTTCCCTAACTCTTCCAATTGATCTTTACATCGTTTTTAGTTGAATGGGACTTCATTTTACATGATGGTTGCTTTAAAGCAACCTGTTAATATCCAGCTACTGTAGCTATTTCTACTTACAGTGTCTGTAAATCCCTTCATTTTAGATCATAGATTTTCCTCTGCACATTGGTTGTATTAAAAATAACAGTGACAATTCACATTGACTGGTGCTCACAAAACTCTGCTTTTGTGTGCAAAAATACTTCTGCTCTATTATTTGGTTGTCACCTCCCTGGGTGTTTAACTGCATTCCAGTTAAATTGCCCGTGGCTGTGGCAGTTGTCTTCAAACAAAACATGTATAACATTATCGGTGCATAATTGCCCCACCAGCACTAAGATCAATAACGTATTCATACAGTACATAGGAAGGGTGCCTTTTTTCTTGTTCAAACTAGCAATACAAATGTACTGCACGTTTATCAGTATGAGAGAGGAGGAACTAGATTTTTGTGGGCCAGGGCAAGGTCCAGCAACTGTGCACTCCCACCCCCACCCCCCCCCCCCCCCCCAATTTTTTAGTTGCTGTCTAGCAGGGTGCGCAATCTGGGCAGCGCAGGATTTTGGCTGGGGGGCACGCGGGTGGGCTGCAGAGCTTCTGCGCACTTCCCTAGGCATTTAATTACTGCTGGGCACTGCGCAAGGCCTCTGCAACCCTCAACTTACCAGGATTAGCCACTTCTGGTCACGTCGCCATGACTTGACGCCACGGTGTCATGTGATGTGACGTGTCGTCATGGCTACGCGCGTCAAATTCCGCTGCAGGGTCACGTCACTTCTCTGACTTCTTCCCCATTCCCCCCCTCCCCCCCACCTTCTCATCACCACCT
>WSYH01010777.1:0-22380 GCA_036426205.1 Ascaphus truei | reverse complement strand
TGCCTATAACTAACTAACCACCTATCACAAATATACTACCACTAACTGCCTATAACTAACTAACCACCTATCACAAATATACTACCACTAACTGCCTATAACTAACTAACCACCTATCACAAATATACTACCACTAACTAACTGCCTATAACTAACCACCTATAACAAATATACTACCACAAACTAACCTCCTATAATTAACTAACCACCTATCACAAATATACTACCACTAACTAACTGCCTATCTAGGTGTGATGGAGGTTAGAAGCTCCTCCCAATTATATCCCGGTTATCGGTGGATGGAGGTTAGAATCTCCTCATATATCCCGGTTAGATTGGGGTATGGAGGTTAGAGCTCCTCATTATATCCCGGTTAGGGGGTTAATGGAGGTTTAGAAGCTCCTCATTATTCATCCCCTGGTTTTAGAGGTGGATGGAGGTTATAAGCTCCTCTATATCCCGGGTTAGAGGGGGTATGGAGGTAGAAACTCCTCATTATAGCCGGGTTAGAGGTGGATGGAGGTTAGAAGCGCCTCATTATATCCCGTGTAGAGGTAGGGATGGAGTTAGAAGCGCCTCATTATATCCCGTGTTAGAGGTGGATGATGCTTAGAAGCTTCCTTATTATATCCCGGGTTAGAGGGTGGTATGGGAGGTTAGAACTCCTCAATTATAATCCCGGTTAGAGGGTGGGATGGAGTTAGAAGCTCCTCATTTATCCCGGGTTAGAGGTATGGAATGGTTAGAAGCTCCTCATCATATCCCGGTTAGAGGTGGATGGAGTGGAAGCTCTCATTATACTCCGGTAGAGGTGGTATTGGAGATTAGAAGCGCCTCATTATATCCCCGGGTTAGAGGTGGGTGGAGGTTGGAGCTCCTCATTATATCCCGGGGGTTTAGAGGTGGGATGGAGTTAGAAGCTCCTCATTAAACCCGGGTTTATCGGTGGGATGGAGGTTAGAAGCTCCTCATTATATCCGGGTTTAGAGGGGGTATGGAGGGTTTAGAACCCTCATTATATCCCGGTTAGAGGGGGTATGCGAGGGTTAGAAGCTCCTCATTATATCCCTGGGTTTAGAGGTGGGGATGGAGGTTAAACTCCTCATTATATCCCGGGTTAGAGGGGGATGGAGGTTAGAAGCTCCCTCATATATCCCGTGTTAGAGGGTGGATGGAGGTTGAAGCGGCCTCATTTAATCCCGGTTAGAGGTGGGATGGAGGTTCGAGAAGCGGCCTCCTTATATCCCTGTTAACGTTGGATGAGTTAAGAAGCTCCTCATTATATCCCGGGTTAGAGGGTATGGAGTTAGAAGCCTCCTCATTATATCCCTGGTTAGAGGTGGGATGGAGGTTATAAGTTCCTCATTATAATCCCGGTTAGAGGTATGGAGGTTAGAAGCTCCCTCATCATATCCCGGGTTTAGGTGGGATGGAGGTTGAAGCTCCTCATTAATATCCCGGGTTTAGAGGTGGTAAGGGAGATTAAGAAGCGCCTCATTTATTCCCGGGTATAGGTGGGATGGAGGTTAGAGCTCCTCATTATAGCCCGGGTTGAGGTGGGATGGGGTTTGAATCTCCTCATTATATCCGGGTTAGAGTGTGGTATGGAGGTTAGAACTTCTCCTCTTTATATCCCGGGTAGAGGGTGGTATGGAGGTTGAAGCTCCTCATTATATCCCGTAGAGGTGGGATGGAGGTTTGGAGCTCCTCATTATATCCCGGTTAGCTGTGTGATGGAGGTTATAAGTCTCCTCATTATTCCCGTGTTAGTGGTGGATGGAGGTTTAGGATCTCCTCCATTATATCCCGGGTTACGGTGGGCTGGAGGTTTGGAAGCTCACATTGGTAATTTGCAGGAGGCGTCCGTCAGTTTGCTGGGAGATGGGCTCAGGCAGGGGTCCCGGAAATACTCTTCAGCAGTTCATCCACATCGTAGACGCCGACTGCCCCGTTTAACCGACGTGGTCAGGAGAAACGCCTCTTTCATCTGCCGCAGACCCTGGAGACGAGATTTCACACACCGGACTTCCTGAAGATCCCCTACCTTGGAGCAAAGGGATACGGGTCAGCTGGGACTGCCTCAGGGGCGGAGATTTGGAAAACCGCAACGCTACGGGCGGTCCAGTGACATTAAGGAGATCGGTGAAACCGGTTTGCAAATTAAGACATTTGCGGCTGAAGAAAATTTTTCAAGATTTGAGTTTCCTCCCCAGAAAATCACATCTATTACATATCGTATTTAGACGGCGCCGGACGCGCCAACTTTTGCAAATACGTGGCGAATTCAGTTGGCGAATATACCAGTAAATATTGACCACATTTGGCAAAATTCGCAACGTGCATAAATAATTGGGCACATCTTGGCATTTTGTTGACAAACGTCCTTCGCTGCAGACGTTTTGCCAAGATTCCGCACAGTTTCTTATAACATCTGTGAGAAACTTTGCAAAGTGACCTGGAAACTAGAGGACAAATTCATCCTATTTGTAAAGATTCAGCCCCGAAATGCAGAAAACCTGAACTCGCAAGAATCTTTCCTGGATTATAACATTTCCAAGAAAAAAAAAAAAATCTTCTTGTTTTTTAATGGGGACAGGTAATCTCATGCACCACCTGAGTGCATGAGTCCTTGTGGTGCATGCAATCGGGGATGCGTGGGAGAGGAGGTGTGGGGGAGGAGGCATTGGAGGGGGCCGTTGGGAGAGGGGTGCTGGAGGAGCACGGGAGGGGGCGTGGGGAGGATGCGCATACAGGTAATGCTCATGGCACACCTGAGTGACATGAGTCCTTTGTGGGGCAGCATGGGGGAAGTCGCGGAGGGCCGGGGAGGAGGCGCAATGGAGGCAACAGAGGGAAGAGGCAACCGGGGAGGTGGTGAGGTAGACACATGTTATTCGTGGGGGGGAGGCGGCGGCGCATAGCGGAGTGGGGGCGGGGCTGGCGCAGGGCCAGTGGAAAACTGTCCAGCACTGGCTGCGAAGTAGGCGCAATGCCTGCTGTATGTCTTTGGCGGTATCGCCGGTTGTCCGTTCTTGCATCATTAATAATCGGGGGGACCCCAAATACGGCTCTGCCTCGGTAGTCCGGAACTTTTGCTTCTCTCATGAATTTGGGACTGTCCTGTTACCAGAAAACAGTCAGAGAGATAAATAATCGTAAGAGTCATGCCAGATTGTGAGTGTCAAGAGAGTTCGAGAGACGTAAGAGGTGTCAGTGGTCCAGAGTGTGAGTGTCAGAGAGTTAGAGAGAGAAAGAGAGTGGTCATGTCCAGATTTGTAGTGTCAGAGAGTTAAGAGAGAGTAATTAGAGTTCAGTGTCAGGTGCGTGTCATAGAGCATGAGTGTAGAGTCAGAGAGTGTGAATGTCAGAGAGTCAGAGATGACAGTGTCGGGAGTCGAGTGTGAGAGTCCAGAGAGAGTGAAAGTGTCAGAAGTTTGAGATAGTTTCAGAATCGGGATAAAGAGTGTCAATTTTGGAGTGTGTCAAGATTCGACGAGCGTAAGTCAAAGCGTCAGAGATAGTTTAGGGCAGACCACCAGAGATAAATAGCACTTTGCATTGGAGAGCGAGGATGCATGGGCAGAACGTAGGCATGCATGGGCAAAGCGAAGGCAATTCATGGGCAAGCGTAGGATGCATGGCAGAGCGGAGGCATGCTGGTCAGAGTCGGAGGCATGCACTGGGCAGAGCGGAGGATGCATGGGCATAGCGGAGGAATGCATTTCAGAGCGGCAGGATGCCTGGGCGAGCGGAGGATGCATGGTCAGAGCGGAGGCTGCATGGCAGAGCGGAGGATTCATGGGCAGAGCGGAGTCCATGCAATGGGCAACGGAGGCATGCATGGGCAGCGCGAGGGTCAATGGGCATAGCGTAGGATGCATGGGCAGAAGGCTGAGGCATGCATGGGCAGAGCGGAGGATGCAGGTCAGAGCGGAGGCTGCATGGTCAGAGCGGAAGCCGCATGGGCGAGCAGAGGATGCATGGTCAGAGCGGAGATATGGGCAGAGCGGAGGCATGCATGGGCATAGCGAGGCTGCATGGGGATAGCCGGAGGGATGCATGGGCAGAGCGGATGCATGCATGGCAGAGCGGGAGGCATGCAATGGGCATAGCGGAGGCATGCATGGGCAGAGCGAGGATGCTGGGCAAGCGTAGGAGGCATGGGCAGATCGGGGAGGAATGCATGGGCAAGCGAGCGGAGGCATGCATGGGCAAGCGGAGGCATGCATGGTCGCAAGCGGAGATGCATGGGCAGCGGCGGCATGCATGGGCAAGCGGAGAGGTGCATGGTCAGAGCGGAGGCCTGTCCATGGGCAGATCGGCCGGTATGCAATCGGCAGCGCGGAGGCATGCATGGGCAGAGCGGAGGCATGCATGGCAGAGCGTTGAGAATGCATGGGCAGAGCGAGGGGTGCACCTTGGGCGAGCAGAGCATGCATGGGCAGAGCGGAGGGTGCATGCAGAGCGGAGGCATGCTGGGCATCGCGGGACTGCATGGGCAGAGCGGAGGCATCATGGGGCAGAGCGGAAGATGCATGGGCAAGCGGAAGTGCATGCATGGGCAGAGCGTAGTCATGCAGGGGCAGAGGCGGAGGCATGCATGGGCAGAGCGGAGGGGTGCATGGGCAGAGCGAGGATGCAGGCAGAGCGGAGGCCATCATGGGCAGATCTGCAGGCATGCAGGGGCAGTATGCGGAGACATGCATGGGCAGAGCGGAGGCATGCATGGGCAGAGCGGAGACATCTGGGCATAGGGCGGAGGCATGCATGGCAGTAGCGGAGGCATGCAGTGGGCAAGCGGAGGCATGCTGGGCAGAGCGGATGCCTGCATGGGCAGAGGGCCGGGCGGAGGCTGCATGGGCGAGCGGCAGGATGCATGGGCAAGCGTCGGATGCATGGTCAGAGCGGAGGCATGCAGGGGCAGAGCGGAGGCATGCATGGGGCCGAGCGGAGGATGCATTGCATAGCGGAGGCATGCATGGGCAGAGCGGAGGCATGCATGGGCAGAGCGGAGGATGCATGGGCAGAGCGGAGGCATGCATGGGCAGAGCGGAGGATGCATGGGCAGAGCGGAGGCATGCATGGGCAGAGCGGAGGCATGCATGGGCAGAGCGGAGGCATGCATGGGCAGAGCGGAGGATGCATGGGCAGAGCGGAGGCATGCATGGGCAGAGCGGAGGATGCATGGGCAGAGCGTCAGCTGCATGGCACGAGCGGAGGCATGCATGTGGTCAGAGCGTAGGCATGCATGGGCAGAGCTGAGGCATGCAATGGGCCAGAGCGGGGCTTCTGGGCCAGAGCGGAGATCTAGGGGCAGAGCGGAGGGTGCAATGGCAGAGCGGGGCATGCATGGGCAGAGCGGAGGCTGCATGGCAAGAGCGGAGACATGCCTGGGCAGAGCGGAGGATGCCAACGGGCAGATCTGAGGATTCACGGCATAGCAGAGGCAGCATGGGCGAGCGGAGGATGCATGGGCGAGCGGAGATGCATGGCAGAGCAGAGGGCGGATGCATTGGCATAAGCGGCACGACATGCATGTGCAAGCGTAGGGTCATGGCAGAGCGGAGGCATGCATGGGCAGAGCATAGATGCATGGCAGAGCCGGAGGATGCATGGGCAGAAGCAGAGGATGCATGGGCAGAGAGGAGGAGCATGGGCAGAGCAGAAGGATGCATGGGCATAGCGGGAGTATGCATTGTCAGATCGGATGCATGCATGGGGAGATCGGAGACATTCATGGGCGAGCGGGGATGCATGGGCAAGGCGTAAGGCATGCTGGGCAGAGCGAGGATGCAGGGGCAGAGCGTAGGTGCATGGGCAGAGCGAGAATGCCATGCGTAGCGAGGAATGCAGACATAGAGATCAGACGGTGGGTGAGATTACACTGGCGCTGCTCACCATTCCACCCCTGCTTGCTGGGTGGCATCAGAGTACTCTCCTGATTGGAAGGTGAGTGGGAGGCAGCTCTGCAGGAGAATTGGCTTGCACCGACTGTCTGTTACTCTCCAGCGTACGCGGAGGGCTGACACTCGGGTTCGTTGTGATTTCTGGAGCGTGCCAGCGTTAACTTCTGCCGGGGAACCCGGGAGAGACTTCCGTGCCCCAGGAATCATACAACATAAGGACTAACAGTCACTGGGAGAAGGTCAGGAAACACTCACTGGGGAAATCGCACCGGGGTTTCGGGGGCAAAATTTGCATTACAGTAGTCAATAGAACAATCATAATGTACCTCATGGACATCTGGTCAGTATAGCTCTATACTGCAGCATATTACACTCGGTGGAACGGGAACATATACATATGTACTTTCAGGCTTGCAATGTAAATGTAATAGATAACAACAGATAGAAGGTAAAACAAGATCAGGTCATTTCCTTCCCCCCTGCGTGCTACAATATAAACAATATGCTGTGATGCCGTCCCTCTCTGTGCTGGATAAGGTTTTAGTCTCCTTCAAGTTGAAGAAGCTGAATTTATTCCATCGAGAACAGCGTGTCCCGTATATGAACGAGGGCCACAAATGTTCGATCTCAGAACTTTCCATTCCCAGGTGTAGCCTCCATGAATTTTCATGACTAAATGTGTCTCCCGTCCCTAACCATACCTATGACGGCTTGTTAGAGTCTCTATACTCTTTAAACCATTGTAGTATAAAGTTACAGTATTAATGTTCGTCTGACCACCTGCAGGGAACCTTTGTAGCGCTGCCCCCACCCCGGAGTCCCCTCTCTTTATCTCGCCTCCTCCGTCCTCGTTCAGGCTAGTTCCCGTGCTGTCCGAAGTCCTGGCCGGGTACCCCCCACGTCGGACATGGACGCTCGCCTCGTAGGTGGTGCCGGCCCAAATGGCCCATCGTTCCCCCGGAGTCCGTCCCCTCTCAACTCCGGACACTGGCTCGTGACCACATTCTACTCATCCGCTGAGACCTGTACGTGATGGAGAACGTCATCCAGGTGCCCAAATAGGGGTCGCTATCGTCATCCAATCCAGTATGTCCCCACTGCCTGCCAGGGAGGGGGGGGGACATTGCGTAGATGGCCTGAGCGACTCCATAGAACTGCCGACCCCCTCCTCGTCCTCTTTCCCTCTTCCCGTAATTCCATGCTGCTGCAACTGAATGTCCCACAGACTTGCCCCCATCTTCCAACTCTCACCAGGGGCACCTGGGTAGCTGGGCACAGACTTTCCATGCGAGAGACCTGGGGAAGGTACCTGCTTGTGGTCCGTTGGGATGCACACAAGTCGTCTGACTTTTGGGAGAGCCTGTGCCGTACCCCGCTCTCCCCCACCCATCCATAGTCTTCGGTTAAATCCCTGCACTGGCCATCCCGCTGGGGCTTTCTCATATTGGCCACTGGACGCACCTTAGTCCCTGTAACCGGGGAGAAAGAAAATCCTTCTCCGTTATCTCGGAGAAGAATTTCACCGTTCACCATTGCACTGGTCCCAGGTGTCTCCTGTTAATCCCTCCCAGAATCCTCCAGTGGGGCTAAATCCGAGCCTCCTGCTGGTCGGGTCCTGCGTGCTTTGGGGTTTCTTCTCCTTCCTTCGTAGAGCACCTCCATCCTCTTCATAAAGCCCCTCGTCTTCCTTTTCTTTCTTCTCTCCTTCACCCGCCCCCGGCGTTGATGAGCCCAAGGAACGGGTCACTATGGCGCCTGCATGGCTTGAACAGGGATGGCGAGCTGGACAACCGGGTAATGTCCCTGGCGGGGTGGTTATACAATGTCTAGAAGGACCCCCCGCCTGTTGCTGCACACACAACATATGCGAGAGGGGCCCTCTCCAGCTCTGCGCTCTGGTCCGTCAGAAACGCTGTCACGGCTGAGGTGCTCTTCATAAGTAGGGGGGGCAGTGACATTGGTGGACAGAGGTCACGGAGTCCAGGCGAGCCCAACGCCCCCTTTCCCTCTGGAACGCCCATCGGTCACTGATTCGCCTGGTCATCTTCACAGATCTTCATTCTACAGTGAGGTGACAAGGTTCGAAAAAGTTCCAGATGGGGGGAGTTCATTAAACCTTCCTCACTGACCCTTGGTTTGCATCAATAATACATCAAGGACCAATACGGGTACCTCACGGACTGACTATCATCAGGCCATACGGGTCACTGACTGACTCTATCAGCAAGGACAATACGGGTCACTGACTGACCTATATAGTCAGCAAGGACCAAATTACGGTCAACTGACTCTGACTGACTATTCACAAGGACCATACGGATACCTCACTGACTGACATACAGCAAGGACCATACGGATACCTCCTGACTGTACTATATCAGCAGTGAACCCTACGGTACCTCACTGACTGACTATATCATCAAGGACCATACTGATACCTCACTGACTGACTATATCAGCAAGTACCCTACGGGTCCTGACTGACTATATCAGCATGAACCATCACGGATACCCTCACGACTGACTATATCAGCAGGACCTACGGGTACCTCACTGACTGACTATATCAGCAGGCCATACGGGTACCCCTTCACTGACTTGACTATATCAGCAGGAACATACGGGTACCGTCCTGACTGACTATATCAGCAAGGACATACGGGTACCTCACTGACTGACTAGATCAGCAAGGACCATACGGCATCACCTCCACTGACTGACGTATATCAGCAAGGACCATACGGATACCGCCTGACTGCTATATCAGCAAGGACAACCATACGGGTCCCGCTCAGACTGACTCTATCAGCAAGGACCTATCGTTACCATCACTGACTGACTAATACAGCATGACCATCAGACGGGTACTATCCACTGACTACTAGATCAGCAAGGACCATACGGGTACTCACTGACTGACTATCTCACGCCCCAAATGGGACATACGGTACCCATACCCGTCACTGACTTACTATATCATTCAAGGACCATACGTGTACCTATCCGACGACTATATCAGCAATGACCATACGGATACCCCGCACTTGACTGACTATATCACAGGACCATACGGTTCCCAGACTGACTATAATCAGCAAGGAACCATACCAGGGCAACGGATACCTCACTGACTGACTATATCGCAAGACCATACGGTTACCACCTCCTGACTGACTATATCCGCATGACCATACTGGTCCGCTCTCACTGACGGACTATAATCATCAAGGAACCATACGGGTCCTCACTGACTTGACTATATCAGCAATACCATACGGATACCTCACTGACTGACTATATCAGCAAGGACCATCGGGAACCGGGTCACTGATGACTATAGTCCGCAAGGAACCCTACGGGTACCGTCACTGACTGACTATATCAGGCACGTACCATACGGTTACCTCACTGACTGACTATTCAGCAAGGACCATACTGGTACCTCACTGACCTGACTATATCATCAAGTACCATACGGTACCTCACTGACTGACTATATAGCAAGGACCATACGGGTCACTGACGGACTATATCAGCAGGACCATACGGAATCTCACCTGACGATCTATATCATCAGGACTCATACGGATACCTCACTGACTGACTATATCAGCAAGGACCATACGGGTACCAGCCAAGGCAGGTCACTGACTGACTATATCGCAAGGACCCATACGGGTACCTCACTTACTGACTATATCAGCAATGACCATACGGTACCAGCTCCTCACTGACTGCCTTATCAGCAAGGACCAATACGGGTACCCATCACTGACTGACTATATCATCAATCAAGGACCTACGTGTACTCTCACTGCGACTGCCGATATCAAGCAAGGACCATACGGGTACCTCACTGACGGACATATCAGCAAGACCATACGGAAAAACAATCAAACCCTCACTGACTGACTATATCATCAAAGGACCATACGGTAGCCCGCACTGACTGACTATTCAGCAGACCATACGGGTACCCTCACTGACTGACTTATCAGCAATAGGACCATACGGAGTACGACCCTACCATTCACTGACTGACGATATCATGCAACGGACCATACGGGTACCTCACTGACTGCTATCATCAGCATGACCATAACAATACGGATTACTCACTGACTGACTATATCACAAGGACCATACTGGTACCTCACTGCCTGACTATTGAGCGGACCATACGGGTCCTTCACTGACGACTATTCAGCAAGGGACCATACGGGTACCCTCACTGACTGACTATATCAAGCAGGACCATACGGGTCGCTCACTGACTGAACTATATCAGCATTACCAATACGGGTACCGGGACGGCTTTCTGAGGAGAGAAGGGGTCTAATCGTGATTAAAGAGTGTACGGCGTGTTTTTGCAATGGATGGGGTGGGGGAGCCTGACACTACTGTACAGAGGGGGAGAGTCCCGGGGAAGGAATGCATTTTAGGCAGTGAGGCGTACATGGAAGGGAAGAACTGTATAGCGTGAATAGGCAGGACGTGGAGTGGTTGGGGGCTTGGGGTAAGTATGTTGATGTGAATTTGCACTGGGATCGGTTTGAGAAACAAAGTGAGAGAAGTTAATGGGTTGGTATGTTGGTCAGAAGATTGTTATCGAAGGGGGGAGCTGGTGAGGGAGGTAAGGAGGTAGTTGTTAGAAGTGTAAGGGGAGGTGTAATTAGGAGGGGAATATGGGATAATTATGGGCAAAAGAAGACGAGAATGGGCGAGCACAGAGGACGGTAAAAGAGTTGTCAAGAGAGATCTTGGACGATTGTTTTAGTGGGGATCGATTGGATGGTATGCTATAAGGAAACCACTATGGGAGATTATGTTCTCGGATGAGTGGGCAGCATCGTGAATAGGAGCTGGGGGGTGCGGAGGGGAAAAAGGGTTGGGAGTTATGTCGGGAGGCAAATCTGTAAAAGGTGAGGACGAGCGTTGGTAGAAGGGGGAGAGGCATGGAAGGTGGTGGTTAGTTAAGATTGTAGTGTGGTATGAGGTCAGGATCATGTCATGGGGGGCCGGGGGAGAAATCGGGGGGATGGAGGAAGGTTGGTGGCAGTGGAGCGGTGTGGGAATTGGAGGTACACGCTGAGGGGAGGATGACGGGAAGGGAGAAGTTACTGGGTATGTGTAATAGTGAGAAAGGTGAGGTCGCGGCATGGGGGAGATTCTTAAGCCTACGTCCAGGGGGTGAGGTGATTGAATGACGGAGGGTTGAGTAGAGAAATAATAGGAGATGGGATGAGGTAAACGAGAGATGCCTGAGAGTGATAGACAGGGAGGTCGAGGTCAGGCAACGGGTGAGCCGGACGATAATCCTCATTTTGGGTAAGCGGGTAAGAGGGGGAGTGTGTTGGAGATGGGAGTAGTTGCGGGGAGCTAGCGGGCAGGAGGGGGGTTGGGAGAGTGGCGTGCCGAGGAAAATCGGTGGAGTTGGAAGGGGTTCCGCTAGAGATGAATGGCGTGGGAGGTACTAGAATTTGGGGAGGGGGTCTGAAGGTTAGGAGCGTGAAACAGGTTTAGACGATTATACGTGCACATATACGGGGGAGGGAATGATCGGAAAGAGGGTCATGTAATGGGATGAGAAGGGTAGTGGTGGGGAAAGCGTTGGTTATCAGTGCACGGTCAAGAGGAGGAAGAAGAACTAAAATTCTATGGTGGGTTTGGGGCATGGAAGGAGGTGAGGATGGTAAAAGCGGTGGGGAACGGAAGCTCTGGAAAACGGGTTCCCATTCCTTCCTCGTCGATCCTCCACGTTCCTCTCTCGCTTTCGCGTCTTGACGACTGATAGCAGGACCAAACGGGTCCTCACAGTGCCTACTGCTATATCAGCAAGGACCCATACGGGTCCCTCAGTGACTGACTATATCAGCAAGGACCATACGGGTATATGCGATGGATAATTTTATTTTTAAAAATTCAGACGCAGATAAAGATATTTTCAATTATATTTAAACATTTAGGGCCCATATTTATTAAACGGTGCTAAGCCATAAAGCATCTTGTGCCCCATTCAGATAAATGCACCGTTTAGTAAATAGGGCCCTCTCTATTTGCCTGGTAATTTGATGCTGCGAAGCGTTTAAACAGTTTTAGCAATGAGACTGTTTGTGACCTTTTAATTATTCCCAAACAGATAAGCGGAGGACAGTACGTATTTAATACAGACGATGTGATATCGTTATTTTAACCTGTTTTTGTTGTAAATCACATTAATTAATTGTTTTCTCGGCCCAGTCCCTGAGGAAGCCGGAGTATTCTACAAACAAACTGCACGGGAAAATAGATTGCAAGCTCCTCGGGGCGGTGAGCTCCAGTGTCAGTATTATACAGCAGTGTCCTGTTTGTATTTCCTGGACAATAAGAGCAGTTACCGGATGAAACGCGGACCGCTCACCTGTTTGCGCTGAAAATGAACGTCCAGCTTCATAGGGACGCACGAGTTCAGGGTCATCAGCCGCCTGCAAAATACCAAGCGAAGCAAAGAACTGAAAATGCAGATTTTATACAGGACGTCAAAGGGGAATTAAAGGGGAATTAAAGGGCTTGTTTCCGGGGCGCAAGCCGGGAGCAAAAATCAGCCCCGGATTAAACAAAGATTACATACTGTTAAGCTTCAGTGGCGGTGTCTAATCTGGTGGTTTTTTTACCCCCCGATGTCGTACAACACAGTGTTAATGTTTGCCCAAGGCCCCGCAGCCCCGCAGCCTCTGCCCCCCACCCAGAGGCCAGCCTCTGCCGCCCCCCTCCCCCCCCCCCCCTCGGTCCTCTGCCCCCCCCCCCCACCCCGCAGCCCTCAATAAATAAAAACTTTAATCGAGAATTACTATAAATAGCACTGTTCGTTTTCTAAGATACACTGTTGCAACTCCACTGATAACTACAATGATGGAATGACTGCAACTTGCTGCATTCAGCTAGTGGAAATTCCCACAGTGGAAATCCCGCATCTTCTCACCTCTCATTCCCTCCCCTCACATTTTAAATGCTTTACATTATTCTTCTGGCCCCTCCTTACATCTCATCCCTATTTACTCGCTAGGCACCATCCCGACCTCTTGCGTTCTGCTCACAGGATTCTTCTCTCTTACCCCCTCTTATCTTAAAGCCTCTCCGGCCTTAAACCTTCTCACTGACTGCCCCACACCTCTGGAATACCGTCCCCTCAGTACCCGACTAGCACCCCTCTATCACCTTTAAGACCCACCTTAAAACACACCTGCTAACGAAGCAATATGAGTCGCTCTGACTCGCTGACACTATACACCTGATACATAACCTTTGCCCCCTGCAGCACACTTTACAGTACGCCCCCTACTGTCTCTGTACGTTCTCACCCTACCTCCAATTAGGTTGTAAGCTACCTTTGGGGCAGGGCCTCCTTTTAACTACATGTTACTCTTATGTCTGAAGCACTTATTTCCCATGATCTGTTATTTGTATTTATTTGTTATTTATATGATTTGTCTTGTAATTATAATGTAAGCGCTATGATACAGTAAATGGCCTATCTAAAGAACGACATATCACACATTCAGTACAATACTATATCACACACACACAACCACATACATACATACCATACATACATACATCTACAAATATATCAAAGCCGTACAACCAACCTCACACGACACGATGAGACCCACAGATCGAAACAGCTGTCTGTGAGTTGGGTTACTGGCTTTGCATCTCACCTCCCAGACTATGTTGAAACAGTCGCGCATTGTGGCTTAAGAGTCCCATGTAATAATGGATTTAAACAGAAGGTGGCACTCGTGTGCTCATTTGCATGTCATTTCCCATAATTTCCTTGCTGAAGTGAAGCACTGTATGCTAGGTGATAGGGCGAAAGGCAGGGTTGCAGACATGATTAAGACTTGAATTGCCCTCAGAAGTTATATTTTTGTATATAATTATATATCTTATTTTTTTTATATATCTCATATATATATAGATATATATATATATATATATATAAATATCTATATCTGGTATATCTATAATATATTATATATATATATATATACACTCCTATACACACCACACACCTAAAATCAAAAACTAATGACTATACCTGCCTGTTGACTAACGCAACGAAATGCTTTTATTATTTGTCGAGCTTCCGAGATACACTGATCTCTCTTCCAGCGATGTTGCAAATGGCTAAAGCCGCAAGGGAATCTTAACATGTACATATACACAACACATACATGTACATTACACACACAATACAGTGTACATATACACACACACATACAGTGTACATATACACACACATACAGTGTACATATACACACACATACAGTGTACATATACACACACACATACAGTGTACATATACACACACATACAGTGTACATATACACACACATACAGTGTACATATACACACACATACAGTACTATACCACACAGATCAGTGTACATATACACACACACATACATTGTACATATACACACACATCCGGGTCGGCATATACCCACACATACAGTGTACATTCACACACATGCAGGTAACCGCGCATAGCGGTACCTGCAAAGGGATTTGAGAGAATCCTGGTCCAGAAAGCTGTGGTCCCTCTTCACACATGCGATGTCCACAGGAAACTGGCAGTCTGCAGGCGAGAGCAGTAATTGGTAAGGGGAGGCCTGAGCCGCCAAAGAAACGGAACTCACACTGGACCAAACTCATGATAACTGAAGCCAGTGATGTGCCTGGAGCCCAGTCCCTCATCCGCTCAAGTACCAAAGGCAGAGTGACCTGGAACATCCCACAAGAGTCCAGCACCACGGCCTGGAATTACAGTACACACCGGAAACACCGGAAGTAGCCAAATTATAATGCACAGGGCACCCCAAGACCAGGCTTGCTATAGATCTGACTCCCACCGCCCCTATATCATGACACATTGCGACATTCTAAAAAGGTTTCGAGCTTTGCATTGGGGCGCGTGCCGGGCGTGAGGTCACGTGGTGATGTCATAATGAACGTTGGTGTGAATCACGATACACCGGGAATACAATTACCGATTGTAATGAGGCATGTTATTGATTAGTATTGACAAATATATGACATTCCACAGGCTAAGATTATTTTCCACAACCCTACTTAACAATAGTCCCTAATAATTCGGACATCTATCCTACTGCCAGAGCACAGTATTTCAAAATAACTAGCGATGCATTATAGGTCCCATGACCTCAGTCCTTCTCCGCACATGCGCGTCATGTTCCCGCACCCTTCCCTCTAGATAGGACAGTGTGTGGCAGAGGGCGCTGTGTCATCGGCCCTAGCGGAGTGGAAGGAAGGTTTAAGTGTCTCAATATTTATGAGCCTTGGGCGTTAGCAGTTGACGTGTCTTTGTTTATTTGGGAGCTGGTTTCGGGAGGGGGATGTGGAAGTCCCTTGGCCGGACAATGGTTGGCTTGAGACTTCCCCATGATGCCATGTTTCCAGCTATTGTTCTGCTGCTTGGCCCCATCCTCTCAGCGCCGCGTCAGTGTTTGGAGAGCGGACTCCTGATTTTCACCGCCATGAGATAGTGGTCAGGCCGCCTTGGGCCTGGCTCCCATTGGATTCCCAGGGACACGAGAGGAAGTGAAAGGGCTCTAATCCCACGCCTCATAAAAGGAGTTTGGGGTGGGTGAGGGAGCAGTGTAACGGGCCCTAAGTGCTTGTCTGAGGACAGGTCTTGGTACGGATCGCGGAGCAAAAACAATGTATAAACGTTAAAACTACTACATATACATAATAATCTGCAAAACTCATACTAGATTAAGTATCCTATCATCACAGTAAACACTAACTAAGCCTAAACTACTACATCAATATATACCACTAATACTAAATCATATAACTAAGTAAACCACCTGGCACAAAATATACGCACTAACTAAACTGCCTATAACAACTAAACCCCCTACACAAATATACTACCACTAACTAACTGCCTAAACGAACTAACCCCTATACACAAATATACACCAAACTAAGCTGCTTACGTAACTAAACCACCATCAACAAATATATACTCACACTAACCACTGCCATAACTTAACTAACCCCTAATCCAAATATACGTACCAGCTAACCAACCGAATAAAGACAAGAAAGAGAAGAATAACACTAACTAACCACTATCACAATACTGTCCACTACCATAACTGCCTATAACTAACTAAACCACCTATCACAAAATACTACCACTAACTGCCTATAACTAACTAACCCTATCCACAAATATACTACCACAACGTACATGCTATAACTAAACCTAACCACCCTATCACAAATATACTACCACTAACTAACGCCTATAATAACTAACCACCTATCACATCTATACTACCACTAAATACCTACACTATAGACATAAAGCCTACACCACCTATAACAAATATAACTACCCAACTAACCTCCTATAATTACTAACCAACCATAATCACAAATATATACTACCACTAACTAACTGCCTATAACTAACTAGCCTCCTATCACAAATATACTACCCTAACTACTGCCTATAACTAACTAGCCTCCTATCACAAATATACTACCACTAACTAACTGCCTATAACAACTCGCCCTCTACACAATATACTACTAACTAACTGTCCTATAATACTAGCCCCTATCACAATATACTACCACTCAACCTCCAATCATTAACTAACCTCCTATCCCAAACTATCTCTTTGGATATGTCCAATGACAATGGTAATATTTAGCACAGTGAACACTACAGAAACGAAACGCACAATTGTTAAACTCATGTTGTATTTGTGTCGCTTCCGGGGAAGTGTTTGCAAAGCTCTTTTCAATTCCAAAATACGTCCGTTCCTTACAGTACGAGAGCACGGCTCCCCTGTGTGTGTACATGTGCACGCGGTGTGTCTGTGTGAGTTTCATTGCGTACGTGTGTGTATGTACATGTGTTTAGTATGTATAGCGTATTACCTTCATAAAGCTGTGCGTACTGAGGGAAGCCCGCGGCTCGCAGCCAATCACACGCCGTCTTAGCCTCGACTTCTGCAGCAAAGGATAGAGAAACGCGGAATGTAAATGTTAACGGCTAAACCTCCGCAAAATCCAGCGCGCGGCAGCCCCGAAACCGCGCGGCAGCCCCGAAACCGCGCGGCAGCCCCGAAACAGCGCGCGCCAGCCCCGAAACAGCGCGCAGAGCCCCGAAACAGCGCAGCCTCGAAACACGCGAGGCAGCCCCTAAACAACAGCGCGCGGGCAGCCCCGAAACGCGCGGTCACCACCGAAACGCGCGCGGCAGCCCCGAAAAACCGCCTGCAGCCCCGAACAACAGCGCGGCAGCCCGCCCCGACACAAACAAGCGCGCGGCAGCCCCAGAAGCAGCGCCGGCAGCCCCACAAACAGCGCCGCAGAGCCCGAAAACAGCGGAGCAACGGCCAGTCCCCCCGAAAACAAGCGAGCGCGTCAGCCCCAAACAGAGCGTGCGGCAGCCCGAAACAAGCGCGCGGCAAATCCCCCGAAACAGCGCGCGGCAGCAGCCCCGAAACCGCGCGCTGCAGCCCCGCAAACACGCGCGCGGGCAGCCCCGAAAACACGCGGCAGCCCCAAAAGCGGGCCACCCCGAAACACTGCGCAAGCAAGCCCCGAAACAGCGCGCGGCCAGCCCGAAACCCACTGCGGCAGCCCGAAACATCCGCGGCAGCCCCGAAACAGCAACGCGACGTGCCAGCCCCGAAACCGCGTGGCAGCCCCGACAACAGCGCGCGGCAGCCCCGAAAACAGCGAGGCCAGCCCCGAAACAACGACCGTTGCAGCCCCCGAAACAGCGCGCGGCAGCCCCGAAACAGCACGCGGCAGCCCGAAACAGCAGACGCAGCCCCGAAACAGCGACGGCAGCCGAAACAGCACGCGGCAGCCCCGAACAGCGCGCGGCGCCCCGAAACACAGCGCTAGCGGCGAGCCTCGAAACACAGCGCGCTGACACCAACTCGCGGGCGCCGACAACAGCGCCGCACCTCGAACAGCGCTCGCAGCCTGAACAAGCGCGCGGGCGGCAGCCCCGAAACAGCGGCGGCAGCCATGAAACAGCGCGCGTCGCCCGAAACAGCGCGCGAGAAGCCCGGCAACAACAGCGCGCGGCAGCCCTGGAAACAGCGCGAAACATTGGTTACAAAGACACGGCGTACAGGACACTGGCGAGAGGATTCCTTCTTTTCCGTTACTCACGCAAATTCTGGGCCTGAGCAGGAATTATGAGCCCCTCGCATACTCGCACATTGCGGATACACAGACGCGCAGCAATACATCACGCACCTTTATCCGAGTCACATATATCACTTTATAATACAGTATTACTCAGTGACTGATCACTTCACAAATGTAGAAGTTGACAGTTAGCAGAAAGAGCACTGCAATGAACGGTTTCCCTGCCAGGTGTAACGTTTTCTTCAACCATTTAGATACAGTATGTTTAATGGCTTTTCGATTGTGGTCACACGACCCAATACACTAACCCAGAGTATGACACCACGCGCGCCTTCATTAAGCGCCAGCCACGGCGTCAGAACTATCGAAGACAGAACGCTTGTGCCGATCGCAATGTGGCATGATCACGGCTAAGTTCAGACGCACAATCGCCGCCATTCTCCCCGCATCGCCTCGAGTTATTCTCTGCACACACCGAAAAGTCTGCAGGATGTGGCATAGTGTCCGAGTTTGACACAACACCCAAGTAACCTAAAGAACCAGAGTAAGTGCAGACACACCTCGGACCCTTCCCGCCCGGAGACGCGGTACAGTGACAGGGGGAACTCAGTGCGCCCGCATTTCCGGGACGTTTCCCTGACCCCATTAATGAAAAGAAATAGACCTTCCCGTGTTAGAGACCCCGAGTCCGTTCCCTTTTTACCATTCGAGCCACGCGAGCCATTGTGATACCCTGCTTCTTCCCTACCGCACTCTTACCCCTCACCGCACGCTCACCCTCACCGCGTCTCTTACCACCCTCATCCTCACGCACGTCTCTTACCCTCACCCACGTCTCACCCCACTTCTCTTACCCCTCCCCTTAACCCCACGCCTCTCTTCTTACCCTCCGGCGCCACTCTCTTACCCCCTCACCCGCACGTCTCTACCACTCACCCGCACGTCTCTTACCCTCACCCGCACGTCTCTTACCCCTCACCCGCACTCTTACCCTCACCCGCACTCGTTCCCTCACCCCTGTCTCTTACCCCTCCCCGCACGTCACTCTTACCCCCTCAAGCACACCGCACGTCTCTTAACCCTCCCCGCACGCCTCTTCCCCCTCCCCGCATCGTCCTCTACCCCTCACACCGCACGTTCTCTTACCGCTCACCCGCACGTACCTTACCCGCCTCTACCCGCACCTCTTACCCCTCCCCGCTCACGTCCCCTTACCCCTCACCGCACGTCTCTACCCTCACGCACGTCTCTACCCTCCCCGCACGCCTCTTACCCCTCACCCGCACGCCTCTTACCCCTCACCCGCACGCCTCTTACCCCTCACCCGCACGTCTCTTACCCCTCACCCGCACGTCTCTTACCCCTCACCCGCACGTCTCTTACCCCTCACCCCCACTTCTCTACCCCTCACCCGCACGTCCCTTACCCCTCACCCGCCGTCTCTTACCCACTCAACACCCGCACGTCTCTTACCCCGCACCCGCACGTTCTTAACCCCTCACCCGCACGTCTCTTACCCCTCACCACGCAGTCCTACCTTACCCCTCACCCGCAGTCTCTTACCCTCAACCCGACGCCTCTTACCCCTCACCCGCAACCCTTCTTACCCTCACCCGCACTCTCTTACCCCTCACCCGCACTCTCTTCCCCTCACCCGCAGGTCTCTTAACCCACACAGCAGTCTCTTACCCCTCACCCGCACGTCTCTTACCCCTCACCCGCACGTCTCTTACCCCTCACCCGCACGTCTCTTACCCCTCACCCCGCACGTCTCTTACCCCTCACCCGCACGTCTCTTACCCGCTATTTAATGTCAAATAGTTTCCACTGCTAAATATTTCCCAGCAGCTGTGAGATCTTCAGCAATTCCCGCGCTTTGCTTCCTAATATTTCTGATATTTGCCGTCCCTTCCGTGGAATAACTTAGGTCAGCGGTACCCAATGAATAGATTGTAAGCCTTGTGGGAGATAACGGTCCTAAAACCGACATTGATTGCTGAATGAAAGAAGGTCAGTGTCGTGATCGGTCAGCATTGGGAGGGGGGGGGGAGACCCATCGCAGTGAGGTATCCCAGCGTAGGGGGGGGGGTGAGGCGTCCCACGGTGGGGGGAGGGAGAAACGTTCCATCGCGGGTGGGTGGGGTGAGGCGTCCCAGAACGGGAGGGGGTGACGCGTCCCAGCGGAGGGGGGAGGAGTGGGTGAGGTGTCCAGCGGAGGGGGAGGTGGGGGGAGGTGTCCCAGCGGAGGGGGGAGGCGTCCCAGAGCGGAGGGGGGAGGTGGGAGGAGGTGTCCCAGCGGAGGGGGGAGAGGTGTCCCAGCGGAGGGGGAGGCGTCCCAGAGCCAAGGGGGGAGGTGGGGGGAGGTGTCCCAGTGAGGGGGAGAAGTGTCCAGCGGAGGGGGGAGCGTCTCAGAGCGGAGGGGTGAGGGTCCCAGCAGAGGGGGGAGGCGTCCCAGAGCGGAGGGGGGGGTGGGAGAGGTGTCCCAGCGGAGGGGGAGAAGTGTCCCAGCGGAGGGGGGAGGCGTCCCAGCGGAGGGGGGAAGAGAAGATGTCCCAGCGGAGGGGGGGAAGTGTCCCAGCGGAGGGGGAGGGCGTCTCAGAGCGGAGGGGGAGGTGTCCCAGCAAGGGGGGAGGCGTCCCAGAGCGGAGGGGGGGTGGAGGAGGTGTCCAGCGAGGGGGGAGGTTGGGGGAGGCGTCCCAGAGCGGGAGGGGGGGGGGGGGGGTGGAAGGGGAGTCCCAGAAGGATGAGGGGACGGCGGAAGAATGCGGTGAGTGATGCTGCGCCGTGGGAATTTTTTTCATTGTAAACATTGTCTGCTCCATTACAAAGAAACCAGTTCCTCCCTAGTTTGGTCATGTCACAGAGTACAGGAAACATGGCAGAGAATCCGCTGTACATGCGTGCTCGGTTATCCACCGGGATCACAGTATGTAATATATATAATCCGTGTGTGTGGGTATACACACACACGCACACGCACACGCACACGCACACGCACACGCACACGCACACACCCACACACAACACACACACACACACACACAGTGACACGTGACACAGTGACACACACGCACACGCACACGCACACGCACACGCACACGCACACGCACACCACCCGCACACGCACACGCACACACACACACACACACACACAACACAACGCACACACCACATACACACACACCCAACACCACACACACACACACACACACACACACACACACACACACCACACCACACACACACCCCAAAACAACCCCCACACACACACACACACACCCCCACACACCACCCACCCACACACACACACTAACACCCCACACCCCATCACACACTCCCATCTACCCCACCCACACACCCACACACACCACACCCACCCACACCACACACACACACACCCCCCCCACCACCCACCCCCCCCACCACCCCACACCACACCACACACCACATTCCCACCACCCACCCCACCCACCACCCCCCCACCCACCCCCCACCACCCCCACCACCCACCACCACACACCCCCACCCACACACACACACACACACCACTACATCCACCACCCCCCCACCCACCGTCCCCACACCCACCACCACCCCACCACCCCACCCCCCCCCCCACTTCCCTACACACACCCACCACACACACACCCACACACACACACACATTGTTCACACACACAGGGCACACACACACACACACACACACCACACACAACACACAGTCACACACACACCACACACCACACACACACACCAACAAACAACCTTCACACACCCAACCACACAACACACACCATGACACCACCACACACCACACACACACACACACACACAACACACCACACACACACACAACACACACCACACGGCGTATTATAGCGGCCTGCCACTGGATGCTGCAGGATTGCCTGGGTGCATGAACTGCAAATAAATTGGACAGAGAAGCAGCAGCACATCAGATCCAGTCTGTAAACAGCAAAAGAGACAGAGCCGAAAAGTTGACCTGTGTATTAAACGTATGCTATTTTCCCACAAGTGCTGCTATTCTAATTCTCTCTCTCTCCCCACCCTCTCTCCCTCTATCCCTCTCTCTCTCTTGTCCCTCCCTCCCTTCCCTCTCACACCCTCTCCTCCCCATCCACTCTTTCTATCCCCTCTATCTTCCTCTCCCTCTCCTCTTCTCCCTTTCTCCCTCTCTCTCTCTCTCCTCCCTCCACCATCTCCCTCTCTCCCCACCCCCTCTCTCTCTCCCCCACCCCATGATGGTGTTTTGCCTAATGAT